>VNJW01009729.1:0-47805 GCA_008042615.1 Drosophila auraria
TGCGCAGAGGAATCTTCTCGAAAACGCAACCGGCTTGGCTTGGACCACGGTTTGGCACACGCGGGTCGGGTTTGGGCTACTTGGGGGCTTGGGTGCGTCGATCGGAATCGAGACGGAAAGCTATGCAAGCGGAAAGAAAACCCGTACTTGCACGCCTTCACGTCTGTGCACGTGGCTGCCACCAAGTACCAGTTGCGCAGAGGAATCTTCTCGAAAACGCAACCGGCTTGGTTTAGGCCACGGTTTGGCACACGCGGATCAGGGCTTGGATGGGTCAGGGAATAAATAAATTTAACTCAGTGTATGTTCGATGTTCTTATTGTCCGTTTTGCTTCAGTTTATTTTTCTTGGTTATGTTTTTTCGGTGGGCTTGTTTACGCCTCTTTTCTATCTATGTATATTTTCCCTAGCCGCACTATGTTCTCTATGTTCCCTATCTCTCTCTCACTCTACTCACTAGGGGTCCTTTGGTCCTTGATCCTGGTTGTCCTGGCGTCGTCGTCGGGCGATGTGCGATGGTCGAAGATCGGGAAAAGAAAAGGGACCGGTACTGGCAGCCGCAGGGCTTATATAGCCAGCCGGGCTCTCGTTTTCCAGCACTGCTACGCCACGTTGCCAACACTGGGGCACGTGCGTAGACCGCCTGATCCGCTCGTGTATAGCTCGCCTAACCCGCTCGTGTGTAGAGCGCCTGATCAGCTGTGATCGCTAGCTAACGCCTGTTCAAACTCCTGGCTAACGGCCGAAGTTTTTGAACTTAACGGCTGTCTTGGCTTCTTGCCTGCCTCCGTGGCCTAACCTAACTTAATACTAGTTTTCTTACTATCTACTAGTGTGTACAACCTAATCCTACCTATCCTAACTTATTATTAGTTACCAATATATACATATTTACATAATACTCCCTGGATGTGGGCGGCTTTCAAGGCGCCTCACAAAGTGTAGATTTTGGTTTGGAACAAAGAAGCATTATTTGGCCCACATTCAGGTAGAAAACCACAAGTTGTTTTTATTTTCCTATTCATTTTTAGTTTTAATATTTATATATACAGGTTATTAGGGCTCTTATGAATCTTATTAAAATTAATCAAGGGGATCCCCCTTACTACGACTTCCCAGCGCCGTGAGTGAAGATGTGGCTTGTAAGATAGTGTTTATGCGTGAAAGTCTTCTGGCAGATGTCACATTTATACGGTCGCTCTCCCGTGTGATTTCGAAGGTGCCCTTGGAGGCCTGACTTTTGCGTAAAATCCTTCGGGCAGTGAGGACACTTGAACGGCCGTTCCCCAGTATGCGTTCGGATGTGATTGGCCAGGGGCTGCTTGCCGAAAAACGATCTGGGGCATTGGGGACACTGGTAGGGACTTTCTCCCGTGTGAGAGAGGGTGTGAATTTTAAGGTGATTACTTAAAGAAAAGGACTTCTCACACTGGGAACACTTGTAAGGTCGTTCGCCCGTGTGCGTTCGAAAGTGCCGCTCAAGAGTGGATTTTAGCAGGAAAGTCTTCGGGCACTGAGAGCACTTGAACGGATTGACCCCCGAGTGAATGAGAGTGTGTTCTGTGAGCTGCTGTTCTTCCAGAAAGGACTTGGGGCACTGGGGGCACTTGAACGTACGCTCGTCCTTGTGCCATCGCAGATGTCGCTGGAGACTTGAGTTCTGTATGAAGGTCTTCTCGCAAATGGAACACTTGTGCGACCTCTCTCCAGAGTGAGTGAGGATGTGCTCGTTAAGATCGGGTTCTTCCGAAAAGGACTTGGAGCACTGCGAGCACTTGAAGGGTCGGGAACGTACTTGTTCTAAAAGAGACAATTTCTCTGAAAACTTGGCGCACTGAACACTGTGAATTTGGAGAGTACGTTTCTCTGCAAAGGTCTTCTGGCAGAGATCACACTTGAACGGCCGTTCGCCCGTGTGCGTTCGAAGGTGTCGCGTTAGGTTTGAGAGTACCGAAAAGGACTTCTGGCAGTAAGGACACCTGATCGAACCGTCTTTCGTGTGACAGTGCATGTGCACCTTGAGAGTATAGGGTTTGGTGAAAGTCTTGGGGCAGTGTGGACACTGCAACGGTTCATGCGTGCGGAGGTGTCGCCGAAGGCACCACTGCTTCGTAAACGATCGTGAGCAGTGGGTGCACTGGTAAATCCCAGCATGGTTTCCCAAATGTGCTCTGAGACTCAATGGTTTTGCAAAAGTCTTTGGACACGCGGAACACTTGTAGGGCAACTCGATTCCTTCCCTGTTAATTTGGTCATCGGACTCATCAGGTTCGCCGTCTGAAGTCTGGTAGTCCTCTTCGTCACTTGAGCCTTCTTCGATGGGCTCGTTCCTAACCTGGCACTGGTCTAGTTCCTCATGCTCCTCTAAATCTTCTTCTTGCTTCACCAGGAAGTCTAACGACTCAGTCTTATCCTGATAGTCACATTGGTCTATGTATGGCTCCCCTTCTTCGACTTTTATCTCTACTAGATCGTCCAAAGGCTCTTTCTTCACATGCCACTCCTCCAAATCTTCACCGACTTCTTCTTTTTCGACATCACTATTCGATAATTCAGCCTTGCAGTCCTTCTCTTCCTGTAAATCCTCGTTAAGCCGAGTGAATAATTGGCGGCTCCGCTCGTATGTTTGCTTTACCTTAAAGGCTTTTGTCGCATCCCGCAGACAAGGCCGGCAAATGCTCTCGGGAAAGGAGTCTCCTTTGGAAACCTCATCACCTGTAACGCGGGAAATCATTTCGGCAATGGGTACGCTGATTTCTGGAGTGCTTTCAAATATGTTAACCATAACTCCAGATTTTTTGAGGCAAACTCGGCAGATTTTCCTGAAAGTCAACAATAGAAACTATATTTTTAACGAATGGACTTATTGCCATTACTTACCGATCTATTTTATTTGGTTTTCCACAGGAGACCGGCTTCAGTGACTTGGGCTCCGAACATTCCCGATCGGGAAGAATGTGTTCAGAGGCAACTAGATCGGAATCTTCCATATTAACTAGTAAAACAATAGCTTTAAAAGCTAAACACTTGTTTTTTGTTTAGACCAAAGCAGTGTTACCGTTACAAGGATGTTTTAAAATACCACCCAACTCAGATAGCGTCAAGATACCGGCGAGAGTGGGATGATGGAATTGTGAACTAGTTTAGTTCAAAGTTGGCGCCTTTCTTATCAACCCAGAATCTTTCAACTAAAAGTGGCGGATGGGAAACCGTTTTACCTCAGTTTTCTTAAAAAATATAATATTAAATGCGCAAGGAGCAAGGAACTTAATTGAAATAGTTAAAATCATTTTTAGACACTGTTTCATAAGGTATACCTCTAATTTGGATTGATAAATAAATAAAAATAAACAGAAATCCAACCGAACCAGAACTCTATTAAAGTTCTAAAGAGATTTCTACGACAGCCCCAATATGTTTAAATTCAAATAATTTATTGAATACAATAAAGTAGCGTATGAGTTTCGTTTGTAAACGGGTTTGGTTTTCTTTTCTTTTTGTTTTTTAATATTATGTTCTAAAATATTTGACTTTGTACAAAATATATCCTATTCATATATGCCGAAAATTGTTCCTCCATTGCGATACTTTCCGATATTTTTTGAATTTTGTGTTTCACTCTCGTCTGTCGATTTGCTGAATGCTTGATTTCTAATTGAAGATTAAATACACGTGTGTGGGCGGTGATGATGCACTTAATCCGACATATTTTGATTTGAAACAAAAGCTAGGCGAGATAAGTTTTCATTTAAATCGATGGATTCGGTGGATTGTCAAGGAATGGGGCCAAAAATAAAGATATATATGCGGGAAAGCTTCAATTAATTTGCAAAGGCCGTTGTTTATTTTGATATAAAAAGGCAGGCAACTCAAATATCAAAGAAAATCTATATAAATCGCATTAAATTAATTAATTAACAACTAACTTAGGAGTGTAATGACAAAAGCATTTTCCTATTCCAATGGCAGCGCCACGAACGGGGAGGATGGAGGCTTAAAACTAAAAAAATTGCTTGTGGGCTGGGTAGGAAGAGGCGGTACAAAGGAATTGTTGCTGCTGGTACAAAAAACGAGGAAGAATCGTCGCTGACAACGTTAAGATCTAAATTAAGTCTATGACCTATTTTTATTTACTTAAATACGCTTGACGCCACAGAGCTACCGTCGCCAAATCATCACCATTATCATCATCATTCATCATGGTCGTCGCCGCCAGTCGCCAAGCATCATCGCAATCACTTTAGCATCATCGTCCGTAGTACTTTGAGGAGTGAGTTTCGTTTACCAACATCTCTGCATCTCTTATTCATGACCATTTCTCCACCCTTCTAGGCGGAGTTGGAGGCGCCGCCGACTGGCTCGTCTCCCTTAACGGCAGACGCATAGGAGCTACCGGGTTTGTCACCGCCGCCGCCGCCACTACCACCAGACGAGACAGGAGCCGCTGGTGACTTGCCATCGCCGCTACCTCCGGCACCGCCGCCGGCACTGCCTGCTCCTCCCGGCGGAACGCCGCCTGCTCCGCCAATGCTCACGCCACTGTTAAGGCCTAGAGTTTGAGGTGAATCAACTAGAGAATTTGTATCGATTGGTGTTGGGTTTTGGTTTTTGGGGATGTTGTGTGTGTGTGTGAGTGTGTGTGGAGTGTATGTGTGTTTTTGCGGGAAGCGAGTCTGTTTAAGCACCTTTGATATCCATGGCATAGTGATCCTCCATCCGCAGGTCGTGCCGCTTTATCAGCTGACACTCTGCGCCCTCCACGGCGGGTATGGAATACACATACAGGTATCCATCCTGCGAGGCAATTAGCAGCCTGCAAAGGTAATGAAAAATTCAGGGAATTAGTTATTATATTTCCACAAAATGGGTTTAGGTAAATTGCCGATGTATACCTACGCGAAAAAGGTATTGGCGGACTTACCTTAGCTGCTTCTGTATCGTGGTTATGGCGCACATCCTGCGCACTCCCGCCTCCGACAGGGTAACCGATGCGAACGCCCGTCCCTGGCTAAACACGTCGGTCACCTGCGTGGGCAGGTAGCTAGTGACCGTTTTGCTCAAGAATCTAAAAAACGAGTAACTTGCATGAGAGAGTAGATTTTGGTGAGTGGATCGAGTTGTGGTTGTTGTTGTTGAGGTGGTTGGTTTGGTTGTTTCGTGTTTCGGGTGGTGTTTTGCAAAATGAAAGAAAAGAAAAATAGATAAATGTCAAAATGCCACACAAGAAAAAAAAATCATAATGCTTCTACCGAAGAAAAAAATATTAAAGAAAAGATCCCCCAAAGATTGCTTTTAAGTTCCTTGCACTTTTTAAGGTATTTAACATGGGGTTCAGGAATTTCCTAACACAGCAATGCTTTTTTAAGTACAAAATTTGTAATTTTTTAATGAACTTAAAGTGAAAGTGTTCAAATGATAAGTCATATCCAGTCGAAAGCAATGAAATTTTAGCATTTTTGTTGAATTTTAGATGTCTCGTCAGGACTTGCCTTCTTAAAAAAGTATATATATTTGAATTTATGAATATTTCCCTTAAAATGTTTAAAAATTGCAAATATTTAAAGGCTTAAAAGTTTAATTCCGTTTTAAATGAATGTAATTTAACAGTAAATGTAGATAATACACCATGTGTTAATGAAACAAATAGAAAAAGACAAAATAAATTAAAAATAAATGGTATTTTAAGGTATATCAGAATGTAACAAGTGCATTTAGGCTTTAGGAAAGACAACAAATCAGATTTGTAGTAACTCTTTTGAATATGCAATTGTACTGAAGACATGAATGACAGTGAAGATTGAATTGGAGTTGAATGGATTAAATTAAAAGGCAACAGCGATTGTGTACAGGAACACCCCACACCTTAAACATTGACCTTTGGCCTTAACCGTACAGTAAATACAAAACTATCTACAAAACAGAAGCAGAAACTCTAGTAAAATCCAACACCGCTTACCCCATCCAGTCATCGCTCGACTGCTTGCCGCCATGGCCCTCGGCCGTCTCTGTGGCGCTTCGATCCAGCCGAAAAATGTGCACCGTCTCCGTGTTGGAGCTGGAAACCAAATACTCGGCGCAGGTGCTGAACGACAGCGAAACGATGGACACACATCGCTTGAGGCCACGCCGTAGCTCAAAGAGCCGGCTGCCATCCTGGGAGCTAAACACCCGAATCACGGTGCCGCGCTCGCTGGCCGTGGCAATTTCAGTGCCCGAGGGACTGAAGGCCAACGCCGCCAGCGGTGTATCGTGGGCGGGGATCATGGTCTTGGCGTGCAAGTTGATGGCATCGAAGATCTGGACCTCGCCGGCGGTCACGCTGCCCGGATAGGCCAGATAGCAGTGTTCCGAGGATGAGGAGAGGGCGCACAGACCCTGGGGATTGCACGGCGTGTCCCGGATGGTGTGCACCACCTTCATGTCCTGGATATTATGGATATACAGCGACTCCTCCAAGCACACAATCAGGCGCTCGCGGTTCAGCTTCACTGCGAGAATTGAGTTTGCATACGAATAGTTGCAGATCTCGCTCTGCTTCTTGAAGTGGCAAACCTTCAGCTTGCGGGGAGCACGCTGGGAAACGATGGCCACCAGGGAACTTTCAAACAGGCGCTCGATAAGGAGCAGTTCATCGCTCTTTGTGTGGTAGATCTTGTCCAGCGTCGAGTCAACGGATCCAAGGCTGTACAGACTGTAGCCGCCGCTTGTAGCTACGGCCAGAGAACTGGAGGAGGATAAGATATATTCAGATGAATTCAATATATGCAGGTAGAAACCAAGATTAAGTGACCCAATTTTTGAAAGAGAAACGACAAAGGGAGTATCAAAGCAATCAAAAATCTCAGCCTGTTTCTAGTTTAAATTTCTTTTAAATCTTTTAAATCTTGAATAAATGTGGACATAAGGGAGCTCATTTTTAATGTTTTTATAATTATTAATCTTCAAAGGATTTCTACAGCTCCCTACTTTTTGTAGGTTAAACACCTCTTGTTATCTTGTATAAACTTTGATGAAATAAATTACGTGGTTTTAGAAATGACAACAAAATCTACAGAACTCTCCATTCTCCAGGAGAACTTTAGCCGTTGCCTTAACACCCTTATCCTCCTTTCTCTTCCTTTTAACCATTATCCACCGTACGTCTTCGCTTACGTTATGTTCTGGTTAAAGTTGACAAACACTTCCCCCGCATCCACGTCGGTGCGCCCGAGCAGGCTCATCATGGTGGCCGTGTATGTGTGCGTGTGGGTGTTAGAGATGGGGAGGGGCTCTGGGGGTCCTGCATCAGATTGGAGGATTCAAAGATTAGACTTTCGACTGGTTTTCGACGATATTGCAACACCGATCCGCACGGGGACTCGGATTGCGCATTACGGAATGGCGAATGGCGCAAACAAAGCGTGGGGCGAGCGACGAGCAATAAATATGTTAATAAATACAATAACAAACTTTGCACGAGTGTGCGTGTGCGAATGTATGTACACTATTTGGGCATAGGGGCTGCTGATAAAAACAACAACAACAAACAAAACACACACACACTGGCGAAATCTACGTGACTGGGAATCGTTTACTTTTACCTCTTTGTTGCGCTGTCGCCTCTGGTTCGGCCGTTTAACTATTTGCAGGACACCGCACTCGAGTTGTTGTTGTGGACTGCAGGGCGTTTAACTAACTGAAGCTAGGTAATATTTAATGATATTTGGATTTTTTGTCGCGCAATTGTGATTGTTTTGCACACCAGCGCACCCACACATAGGCACTAGAGGTGGGCCGACAAAATCGGGAAAAGTTGCAGTCAATTAAATGGTCACACTTAAATAGTTAATGAAAAGGTTGCCAGACAGTGCGGGGAAAATAACAATTTTCCTAAATTTTCCGCACTCCGCCATTTTCTAGATGTGAAAAACCTCGATCTAATATGCGGGGAAAACGCATAAAAAATATCTTGAAAGGCTTATGAACCAGTGATGTCCCGTTATAAAACGCAAAAAAATCGCGATATTTTCTGTATAAAAATATCGATATATCAATAAATTTTCACATCCCTAAATCCTAGTGCTTGCCAGCCCTGGTTCACAATAAAAAAATAAAATTACATTTTAATCTTTCTAATATGCAAATATCTTCTCGAAATCCAGCGCAAACAGGATGTAGACAGTAATAAAAGTTCAAATAATGTGACGTGTACCCAATCGAAATACAGTTTGTGCCTTCCCGAGTGCTAAATTCCCATCCGGACGCACAAAATCGATGCAGATGCTGTCTGCATCGCACATTCTTATGGAAAGTGCATTAAATAAATCGCCATCTGAAAGCAATAAAAGCCACGCTTAAATTAGTTAAAATAAACTCCAGGCCCTCGGAGATTAATTCCAAAACTCGAATTTCAAAAGATGCAGACAGACAACAAAAGCAATAACAAAGTGCTCGAATCGAACCAAAATACCACAGACACACAGACAACCGCGGAGGCCAATAGCAAATATGTATTGATGTTGCCAATCGCATGAAGTAGCGCTGCTGATTACACAAAGATCCTCAAAAATACTTTATGTAAGTATGTAAACAGATACGGACAGGCCCACCTTGGGCCTTAATCGCCAGGCGGCTGATAAGGAGACTGCGCTTATCTTTCATCTGCAACCTGGCCGCTGTCTGCTGCTCTACACTACTACTGCCCCCCATTGTCTTCGCCAGCGCGCGTTTTATACCCTAACCCGCGTAGTGCTGTTACTTCTTTAATGGGTCACCACTTTTATGGGGAATTTATTTTACATTTTTATTTTTCTCTTTCCAAAGAGACGTTTGAAAATTAAACTTATTATATTTACGAGGTTTTATCCTAATTTTGCTATGTTAAAAAGGCCTGTTCCTAAAAATAACGTGTCAGTACAACGTTAGATATCAAATTTATTTACAACTATAATTTCTTAGATTAAAATTGTTAAAAAAGAACTAAAATATATTCGCATTTATTTTCTGGAAAGCTTGACTTTGATCCAAAAAAGATCACTCTAAAAAGAGTATTCCCACTTCGATCTTCCTGCCTCATCTTCTGTTTTGTATTTTGTTGTTGTCCCATTTTGCTATCAGCGTCAGCTCTATGCGTCGTGATTTGTAGTACCGTTAGCCAGGGAAGGCACTCCACGCACAGTACCGTTATCGCACTCTGTGTGCGCTGTTCACTCCCAGTTTCGTTCTGTCCCGTACTTTTCCACCGCCCAGCAATGAAGTTTTACGAAGGAGAAGGGTACGAGAATGTGGGGATCGGGGATCGCCGCCGTCACTCTTTATTTTTGCTTTTTTGCCAAGCCTAATTACAATTACAATTACATTTTGCATTTATTAGGCATTCCGGTCACCAAGTTTCAGTTGCCAGGTCCGCACAGTAGGGCGAACCTTCTGTGAGCAGCGAATAAGCACAGTTAGATATCACAGGGTCCCCCAGGTTGGAGCAACTTCCACCACTGTGCAGCAGCGCGTACTATTTGACTTTTAGCAAAAGCGATCCCTATCGCGCGGTGATTTGACGATTTTTTAAGTGTTTCCCACAGTATCAACCCTTTAATTGGTCTGCTTTTTTTATTTTTATTGGCAAGTCTGAAGGAGATCCTGCTGTTTTTCATTCACTGATCCGGGGTTTGTCCGGAAATTAGGTTTTAGAGATTAATCCTACCTGGACTGGGTTTTTTTTCGCAACATTTCAAGTGCTTCAATAATAACACTCCCCTTTCTCTTCCTCGCAGCCAACGCTCGAATATGTCTGACGGCGTCAGCATCTTGCACATCAAGCAGGAGGTGGACACTTCTTCCGCGGGCGGCGGAGCCTCCTGTTTCAGTCCCAGTTCCAAGCCGACGACAACCACGCAGAGCAGCAGCAATGGCATGAAGTCGTCGCCGTCGGTTTCACCGGAAAGGCAGCTCTGCAGCTCAACCACATCCCTGTCCTGTGATCTGCACAACGTGTCGCTGAGCAATGATGGCGATAGCCTTAAGGGCGGTGGAGCGGGTAGTGGCACAAGCGGCGGCGGAGGAGGAGGTGTCAACAGTGCCAATGGAGCAAATGCCAGCAATGCCAGTGCCGGAACTGGATCTGGATCCGTGCGGGATGAGCTGCGCCGCCTGTGCCTGGTGTGTGGCGATGTGGCCAGCGGGTTCCACTATGGCGTGGCCAGCTGCGAGGCCTGCAAGGCCTTCTTTAAGCGCACTATCCAGGGCAACATCGAGTATACCTGTCCGGCGAACAACGAGTGCGAGATAAATAAGCGGAGGCGCAAGGCCTGCCAGGCGTGTCGATTCCAAAAGTGCCTGCTCATGGGCATGCTCAAGGTAAAACCCGGAGTCCAAAGATTCCATCACCAACTAACTGATTCTCCCCAATTTTCAGGAGGGCGTGCGCTTGGATCGAGTCAGAGGAGGAAGGCAGAAGTACCGGCGCAATCCGGTGTCAAACTCGTATCAGACGATGCAGCTGCTCTACCAGTCCAACACCACCTCGCTGTGCGATGTGAAGATTCTGGAGGTGCTCAACTCTTACGAGCCGGATGCACTGAGCGTCCAGACGCCGCAGCCGCCGCAGCAGCAGCAGGTGCATACGACGACAGCGGCCAGCGCGAATGATGAGGCCTCCTCCTCGTCGGGCAGCATCAAGCTGGAGTCCAGTGTCTCTGCTGTCACGCCCCCCAATGGGACTTGCATTTTCCAGAACAACAATAACAATGATCCCAATGAGATTCTGAGCGTGCTGAGCGATATATACGACAAGGAGCTGGTCAGCGTGATTGGATGGGCCAAGCAGATACCCGGCTTCATCGACCTACCGCTAAACGACCAGATGAAGCTGCTGCAGGTGTCGTGGGCGGAAATATTGACCCTGCAGCTGACCTTCCGATCGCTGCCGTTCAATGGGAAATTGTGCTTCGCCACGGACGTCTGGATGGACGAGCTGCTGGCCAAGGAGTGCGGCTATACGGAGTTCTACTACCATTGCGTGCAGATTGCCCAGCGCATGGAGAGGATATCGCCGCGAAGGGAGGAGTACTTTCTACTGAAGGCGCTATTGCTGGCCAATTGCGACATTCTGCTGGATGACCAGAGCTCACTGCGCGCCTTCCGCGACACGATTCTCAATTCTCTGAACGATGTCGTCTACCTGCTGCGCCATTCGTCGGCGGTGTCGCATCAGCAGCAGTTGCTCCTCCTACTCCCATCGCTGCGGCAGGCGGACGATATCCTGCGACGATTCTGGCGGGGAATCGCACGCGACGATGTTATCACCATGAAGAAACTGTTTCTCGAGATGCTCGAGCCGCTGGCCAGGTGAAAAGAGATGAGAAGCAAATCTAGTAGTTGATTTAGCTGATAAGCGAATAGGTGCAAATATAGTCATAGGATGGACGTATACTATAGCGTAGATTAAGCGTAGGATAAGCCTAAGTGTACATAGATAGTAAAGTACTTGTCGGGTATAAGATTAGTTTGCAGAGAAAAACCTCTTCTTCTTTAATTTGTCTACAAGCTACACAGCAACTGAAATACCGAACCCTACTTAAGCCTAGAATCGGGAGCGGGTGTGGTGCTTGCACTGGATAAATATAATATGTATGGACAGGTGTCTCACACACAGTTGTTTGCAGAGAAAAACCTCTTATGTTTTTTTTAATTCGTCAACAAACTGCAAACAACTGAAAAACCGAACCCTACTAAAGCGTGCGGGCGTGGTATTTGCATTGGATAAACATGTGTGGACAGGTGTTCCGCACACACTTGACCATTCGATCAATTCGATTCTCACGGGTGTAAACTTCAAGGGGGTTCTACAGTAAGTTTTTAGTAGTAGGTCCTATATAGGAAGGATTGTTAGTTACGTATTATCCCAGTCCCAGTGTTGTTTACGTCCTGGTACAAGCGCGGTCAAGGAAATAGCACTGCAATCTTATCTTATCTTACAAATTAATCGATTTAACGAAAAAAATGATTATGATCTGAAGACAACAATAAATTTCTGTAGTAATATTTTTGGTATTTGTTCGTTTCCAATGTTTTTGTGAAAGTATTCGATTAGTTGTGGTTTCTTCAAGGACTTTTTGTGCGAAATAAATGTTCTTTTAATTGACTTTTTGATTAATTTAAATTTTTGAACGTCTAAAAAATAAAGCTAATGTGTAAACAACATAAAATATCGATTTCAATGCTATTACTTTGATCGCGCATTTGTACAACGTCGTCGGTGGTTGCTCCCAGCTCCTTAAACTTAACTAACTATGCCAACTTTACAAAAAGAACTATGCCCTAAGGCTTACAATTAGTGCTATCGATGGTCATATTTACATTTTGCCGACTAGAGACGTTGCATCATCCTCATTATCATCACCAACTAAAGCTAAAACCCACTTAACGCCACGGCTACGGCGTATCAAAGTACTTGTTGGAGCTCTCCTGGAAGCGATCGCTGCGCGCCAGCTCGTTGCGGAAGTAGGAGATGGTCCTCTGCAGGCCCGTCTCCAGTGGCACCTTTGGTTCCCATTGCAGATAATGGCGGGCACGCGTTATATCCGGCTTCCTACGCTGCGGATCATCCTCCATGGCCTTGGTTTGTTTTATCACACTGGGTCCTCCGACCTGCTTCTTGATAATCTGGGCAAACTCGCCAATGGTCTGCTCCACGGGATTTCCCAAATTCACAGGCTGTGTATAGTTGGAGCTCATCAAGGCTATAAGTCCGTCCACCAGATCAGAAACGTACTGAAACGAGCGGGTTTGCTTGCCATTTCCATACACTGTGATGGTCTCGTTTCTCAGCGCCTGCAGTATAAAGTTGGACACCACACGGCCGTCGTTCATGTGCATCCGAGGTCCATACGTATTGAAGATGCGAGCCACGCGCACTTGGACCTTTTCCTAGCGACAGAAGACAGAAGAATGGCAATTAGTTCGAGCCGGGATTGAGAGTGAGTTGTTGTGGTCAGCGGTTTTGGAGATTGGAAATCTTATCTCGTGACAGACAAGCGCTCAAGCGAAGCACACCAATTAATGGCATTCCAATTGAGATCATTTAATGCCCGACTGCAGATGCAATCAGGAAAGAACTGCTATATTTCTGGATATCAGCTAGTTTTGCTTTATTTTCCGGTCTGACTTTATGGAATGTGGTTCGGGCAAAAGAATTTAGCCTCGTTTACTGCACGTAAACTAATAACAACTTTTCTTTTCTATATTTGTAGATTGCAGGGTTAGAGTTCTATGTTACTAACTTATTTGTTTTCCCTTACAAAGTAATTCCCGGTTTGCCTACAAACAAAGAACTGCTGTTCAAACGCAATAACTCGAGTTAGCTCAGTCTATAGATATGTCTAGAGTTTTAAAATCGATCCGAAAGCGTTATAAAATTAAAATTCACCCTGAATTTGGGAACTGAGATATTTTATTACCCATTTTTAGACACCTTTCAAGGGACTTAAGAAACCGAGAGATTTCTATGGCACTCCGCGTACCATCTTAGGCGCCTGCTTGGGGATTTTTCAAGATTAGGAAACCATTTTTCGTTAAGAAAACAACAAGGTGATGAAATTCTGACAAGCAACAGTCACCACCACCTACAACTGATAAAAACACAAGATTGCCAAGGGATTCACAGACTAAATGCCTTTGTAAAGGCCATTATGACAAAGAGATATAAGGGAATGGATATCTAGTAGATATGTTTCTCACCTGCTTGGCATACGCATAGCTTAGAGTCTCGGAGACGCGCTTGCCCTCGTCGTAACAGGCCCTTGGACCAATGGGGTTTACATGGCCCCAATACGTCTCCGGCTGTGGATGCACCGTGGGATCCCCGTACACCTCCGAAGTGCTGGCAATCAGAACCTTGGCCATCACGCGCTTGGCCAGGCCCAGCACATTGATGGTGCCCATGGTGTTGGTTTTGATGGTCTTAACCGGATTGTACATGTAGTGGGGCGGCGAGGCTGGTGATGCCAAGTGGTAGATCTCATCGATCTCGATGAACAGCGGATTCACGATGTCGTGATGGATCAGCTCAAAGTTCTCATGCCCCAGCCAGTGCTCCACGTTCCGCTTGCGACCCGTAAAGAAGTTGTCCACAACGATGACCTCGTGCCCCTGAACCATCAGATCGTCGACGAGATGGGAGCCCACAAAGCCAGCTCCGCCGGTAATGAGGATTCGCTTTCTGTTCTTGTAGTTGAGGTACTTGACCTTCTGGTATTTGCGCGGCGTGCTGGACTGCAGACTACGGATCTGCTCCTCCAGCAGGGCCAAGTGTTCCCGAGTGCGCTGCAGCTCCTCCTTTTGCTCACGGATCAAGGAGCTCTGTTCCTCGTAGGCCATCTGCAGGCTCCGTTGTAGGGCACTCTCGGTGGGCGGCCACCGAGCCTGGACTTCCTCCCCGGCGGTAAAGGAGGGCATCCCGCCAGCCGAAACGCTGACCGCCCTGTACAGGTAGACCAGAAGGAGCAAAACCAGAACGGCGGCGGCCACGATCTTTAGGCGCTTCTTGGTTGCAGTCATCGCTGTCGTCGGATGTGGGAGTCGCAGTCGCTGCTGCCGGAGGTTGAGTGATGCGGGGTCTCAGTGCTTATCAGCGACTGAAATCGCCACATTGCATTCTCGGTCGGGATCTATACAAACTAATACGAAACTAAACCAAACAATACGCCGAACAATGTTATCAAATTGAGTGTGGCCAGATGGCGAAGCTTAGTTACACCAAAAAGCTTACAAATATATTTAAAATTTTAAGTAGAGCTAAGTTTAAAAAACCTTTTTGCTTACAAACAATTTATTAAGGAAATGTGGATGTAAAATATATCCACGTAATTGAATTCAACCTCCTAATAATAAGTATCTACAAATTATTAACAGCTACCTAAAATATTACTAGAATGAAGTATCTCTCGCTAGTTTCATTAGAAAATTTAAAATTTGAGAAATATTATATCTAGGAAAAAAATTCTTTCTAAAAATTAAATTAAAATAATTATTTCTGTAGTTAAATAAAAGCGAACTTATGTTAAATGAACTTGCTAATCAAGTGAAGTTACGTGCCAAATCAAGTTAAACAAAAAGTTACGTACAACAACCTTTTACGATTGATTGACTTCTCGTTTGATTCTTCAAAATATTTAAATTTCTAGCATTTCAAAAATTCACGTTGGGTGTTTAAGCGATAGTTTTCGCTAGACCAGTTAGCTTTTAGCTTTTAGCTTTCACACGCTTTTGGTCACACTGCTTTTTGAGTCAGCTGCTGCCCTTGTAGTTTTGCGATTTCATTGAAACTTTTAATTTGCTAAACTATTTAAAGACCGCTTATCCCGGTGCCGGAACATGCCGAACGACAATGCGGAGGACCAGCCTGGCCAGGAGCTGAAGCAAAAGGCCAAGGAGGTGGCCGCCGCCTCAGAGGAGATGCTCGAGAAGGCTGTTGCCGGCTTAAAGATCTCGGAACCGGGTTCGGCATTGGATTTGGCCGAAAACGAGGACTCAGAGCAGGCCGACGAGCAGGCCAAGATTGAAGCTGCAGTGTCTGCGGATGCAAGTAAGTGGGGACAGTCGGCCAGCTGGACAAATCCCCTTTTGGGAGTCATCTTGGTTCTGTCAAAAAATGAGGTTAGGTTTGGTCTGGGGAACTACAGTGAAACTTTACGTTAGGGAACTTTGTTGATTGAAGATTTTGGTTAATAGATAGGGTGTTCTTTTTAGATTTTAAATTTTAAATCAATTGTGGAACCATATGTGGTTATTACAATATATTGGGGCAGCCCATTTATTATAGCTTCTTTCACTTTAATAACATTTTTTAGTAGAATTTAGGTAGTTATTATCAAAATATTGGACTTTTTGGTGTATTTTAAACACCTTAATATTAAAATTGTCCAAATTTATTTAATGAAACCATTTAAAAGCATAAAACCCATTTCATTGTTTTCCCACTTATGCTGAGCTTACAGTCAACCTTGGTTGAGTTCATGATATCATGTCTAGGCACCCCATTTTAGCAGCATACTTACTGTAGACTGGAATTGTTTTTTTTTTTTTGTTAATTAAAGTAAACTAGTTTAATGTCATGGAAAATTGTGATATCCATATCCAACCCCAGGGTGGTTTCTAGGCACTTATTATAAAGCTAGCAGTTCGAGTTAGAAAGATTATTTAGTTTGCTTTTTGGGAGGAGGAGAAGCCATTATGGTCTGAACTAAAATCAATACTTCTCCTTCTGTTCGTTTCCAGGCAAGCAGGCCTTGCTACAGGCCGTCTCCGAGGCAATGGCCAGCACCCGACAGATGGCCAAGAAGTTTGCCTTTTGGTCCACACAGCCGGTGCCAAAGCTGGACGAGCAGGTGACCACCAACGAGTGCATCGAGCCGAACAAGGAGGTTAGCGAGATCCGCGCGGAGCCATACACTTTGCCCGGCGGCTTCAAGTGGGTGACTTTGGACCTGAACGATGCCAACGACCTCAAGGAGCTGTACACGCTGCTGAACGAGAATTATGTGGAGGATGACGATGCCATGTTCCGCTTCGACTATCAGCCGGAGTTCCTCAAGTGGTCGCTGCAGCCGCCCGGCTGGAAACGCGACTGGCACGTGGGCGTGCGAGTGGAGAAGTCCAGCAAGCTGGTCGGCTTCATCTCGGCCATTCCCAGCAAACTGAAGGCCTACGACAAGGTGCTCAAGGTTGTGGACATCAACTTCCTGTGCGTGCACAAGAAGCTGCGCAGCAAGCGTGTGGCGCCGGTACTCATCCGCGAGATCACACGCCGGGTCAATCTGACGGGGATATTCCAGGCCGCTTACACGGCTGGTGTGGTGCTGCCAACGCCCGTGGCCACCTGTCGCTACTGGCATCGTTCGCTGAACCCCAAAAAGCTGGTGGATGTGCGCTTCTCGCATCTGGCCCGCAACATGACCATGCAGCGCACCATGAAACTGTACAAACTGCCCGATCAGCCCAAGACCAAGGGCTATCGCCGGATCACTGCGAAGGACATGGACAAGGCACACAAGCTGCTGGAGGAGTATCTGAAGCGCTTTCAGCTGTGCCCGGTGTTCAGCAAGGAGGAGTTCCGTCACTGGTTCACGCCCAAGGAGGGCATCATCGACTGCTTCGTGGTGGCGGACGAGAAGGGCAACATCACGGACTTGACCAGCTACTACTGTCTGCCATCGTCGGTGATGCACCATCCGGTGCACAAGACGGTACGCGCCGCCTACTCCTTCTACAACGTATCCACGAAGACCCCGTGGCTGGACCTGATGAACGACGCCCTGATCTCGGCCCGTAATGTCCAGATGGACGTGTACAATGCCCTCGACCTCATGGAGAACAAGAAGTACTTTGCGCCGCTCAAGTTCGGAGCCGGAGACGGCAACCTGCAGTACTATCTGTACAACTGGCGCTGCCCGTCGATGCAGCCGGAGGAGATTGCCCTGATACTCATGTAGGCGACCCCTCTCTCATCAACACCACTGTTTACATTCTCGCCCTTCCTTTCGTCCTGCTTCTCCTGCTCCATCGCTTTGTTCTCCGAATTTTCGCCTTACAGTACCCACTACCCCGTATTCCTTGTATTCTTCAGTTGGTTTTTCTGGCGAGGGAAGCCCTTTGCGAGTCACATTTACCTATGTAGCATCATTGTGAGAACTGCATTTTGCAACGGCCAAGCTTGGATATTTTTTACTACAAATAAATACAAAAAACAAAACGAACACAAAACTGAGAAACTGTGAGGGAATTTTTTTTCATTTTCTGTTTATTTTTTATTTAAAGTTTAAACGTAGCTGGGCTATCTTTTTAAATATATAATTTGTATAATATTTTTGCTTACATTTAAACTTCAAGTTTTAGATAAAAACAGGTTATATTTACTTTAATTTAAATAGAAAGGATTTTAGAATTGGGTTAAAAGCTTTAAGACAATTAATTTCGCATTTAAAGGAAAACATTAAATTTTCGTAATATTTAAAGTAGGACTATTTTTAACATTAGAGGTTTATTATAAACATGTATATGTAATATTTTATATTTATTTTCTCTAACCGATATTTACTGTAGCTTAGTCCACCGTCTGGCAACTCTTAAGTAGCAGCACTGGTCTGGCAACGCTGGCCAAAAAGCGCGCGCTCAGCGAAAACAGCTGCATTTGTATTAGTTTTTTGGGAATTTCGTTTTGCAAATGTTTCCCACTTCTTAATGTTAATAAATATTTTGGGAAGCCACCGCCGCCACCATGGAGGATGTGTTCAAGCAGAAATACCAGAAGTACAAGCTTCGCGTCAAGTTGTGGGAAAAGGATTTCAAAAAGAAAAACGGACGAGTGCCATCGAAGGTAAGACTTTGGAGGAAATCAAGTAAAAATACATAATAAAACCTGTGTTTCGTTGTGCTTCAGTATGATATTCGGGAAGCCAGCCAGGAGATTCGAGACTCCTACAAGATGTACTACAAGCTGAAGACCTCCTTCCTGGAGGAGACCCTCAACGACGTGCTCTGCGACGAGGATGGCTACGACATCTTAGAGATGTCGCAGGCCAGCGACTTGGGTGTAAGCCTGCTGGACCAGGACCAGGAACTCAGTATGAACGGTGGCCCCCAACTGCCGCTGGACATAGCTGCGCTGGTGGAGCCACAGGCGGGTGGCGGCGGCGGCGCCTTCTCCAATCTCCAGGAGCTGCCCCGTCCGCAAGCAATCACCAATCTAGCCAATCGCGACGAGAACCATGTCATCCGTCAGTTCGAGGCGGTGGAGGAGCTGTCAATCAACCGAAAGGCCTGGGGATCCAATGTGAGCTTGAAGCCACCGCAGCCCTTGGAGGCTTCGCTCTCCGCTCCCTTGCCAGAGCAGGGAAAGCAGCTCAAGGCGGCCGCCAGCCTCAAGCCCAGTTTGAGTGCCAAGCTATTCCAGTCTACGCGCGGATTTGCCAAGCGTAATCCCCGAAAGCCGCTCTCGCACAGCTCCCTCAATGCCTCAAGCACCTCCAGCTCCCTCAACCTGCTGAAGGGGAAAGATATGGCTGAGGAGCTACCCGATTTCGAGACCATATTGCTTCGCAAGGCTCAGGAATACAAGGAGAAGGAGTTAACAGTAGCCGCCACTCCCTTGCAGGCCAAGGAAGCCATCAAAACACAGGTGGACGACGGCTGGCTGCAGCGTAACACTAAGGAAAACACCCTGGAGGTGGTGACCACAGCGACTGCGGAACCTAATAATAATGGTGGCCCTCCCAGGAAGACCAACTTTGGGCTGGCCAATCTGGACTTGAGCAAACTGAAGCCCTCTGTTAAGGAGGAGGCGCAGGTTAAGGTGGAGCAGGTTAACATTCCGCACTCCTCGCAGATTTTGGAACCTGTTACCACTCCCATCACAAGCCAGAATCCTGTTGCCATTCAGAAACCACCTGCTGCCATTCAGAAACCATCTTCGGTTGAGCAGCAAAGCGATTCGGACTCCGATTCCGTGGTGGCTGAAAGCGAAGAGGAGCCGGAGCCGAAGGAGTACCGACAGCTGGCCAAGCGGCGCAGGATAATGCCCACAACAACAGCAGCAGCAGGAACAACCGAGGTAGCAGCCGCAACTGAACCCGTGAAAGAGCCACTCGAAGAGCCGGAAAATCCAGATTTTTCCGCGGATGAGGAGGCTGATGACGCCACCTACGAGCCGGCGAAGGTAAAAAAAGAGAAGGCGAAGCGCAAGCAGGTAGCGGGAAAGAGGCAAGCCGCCAAACCCAAGGCGGAAGCCAAACCGAAGGCCGAGAAGAAACCCAAAGTTAAAGCGGAGAAAAAGCCCAAAGTCAAAGCGGAGAAGAAGCCCAGGAACTCAAAGAAGACCGCGGCTGCTCCACAGCCCGAAGAAGACGCAGACGAGCAAAGTCAGCCTTTGAATCCCGAAGATCTCAAATATGTGCTGGCCTTGGAGGCGGGCGACATCACCTCCGTGCCGCGCATTAATGCGCAAGAACTCGAAAAGGCCGATGCCACCGCCCAGCGTTACATAAGCACCTTCGCCGCCGTGCCCTTGGCAGGACCAGCTGGAGGAGGACCCGGCTCTCAAGTGGACGAGAAGCGAGCGGCTGCCCGAAGGAAGATGGAGGAACGGATCGCTTCCGGGAAACTGAACGAGAACTTCGTCACGATAAACATACAGAAGAAGAAGTTTGTGCGCGGCAAGAAAACGGTGAACTTCAGCAAGTACAAGAAGCAGCAGTGGCGGCACAAGAAGCGAGTGGCTGCTCTCAGTGGCCCCGACATGGACATGGGCGGCTGTGACGGCGGAGTCCTCACCTGCTTCCAGTGCGGCGGCGTGGGCCACTTTGCCCAGCAGTGCAAGGTGAAGGGCGACAGCCTGCTGCCGCTATCCGCTCAGCTGGAGGAGGATCCCTCGCCCTTTCCTACGCTCGCCGAGGCCCAGGAGATGGCCAGCCAGGGCGCGGTGGTGGCTCACAGTCGCAACATTGCCAGGCTTCCGCAGGCAGCTAATGCGGCCATCTTGCAGCCAGAGGAGGAGGAGGAATTGGATGATCTGGTAGAAGATAGTAGCGGTGACGAGAAGGAGGAAAGTCAGCAGCCGCAACCGGATCCGGATTGGTCCAGCGATGATCCAGACATTGATTTTGAGGCCTTGGATGCCGCCATAGAGGTGTCGCTAAGCCAAAAGGACGCCCAGGAGAAGCCAGCGTCGCCCATCAAAACCTACGTTGGCCACAAGATTCCCGAGGAGTTCCTCAAGCAGGCTGGCCTGGACACCAGCTCCTCCACCACGAATAGCAGCCGGCATGGCGGGGTTAAGCCGCTGTACGATCTCCTGCCGGACGGAACGGTCCAGGACACAACGCCCGAGGTGCTGGAGGCTCTGCACATGTTCGGCCACAGCAACTTCAGGAAAGGTCAAGATCGGGCCATCATGCGAACGCTCTCCGGCCTCTCATCGCTGGTGACCCTCAGCACGGGCAGTGGCAAGTCGCTTTGCTACCAGCTGCCCGCCTACCTCTACAGCCGCAAGCTGGGAGCCATCACGCTGGTCATATCGCCGCTGGTGTCGCTGATGGAGGACCAGGTCACCGGCGTACCGCACTTCCTGCGCGCCCACTGCCTGCACACGAACCAGACGCCGCCGCAGCGGATGAAGATCCAGCAGATGATAGCCAATGGGGAGATTGACATACTCCTCGTCTCGCCGGAGGCCGTGGTCTCTGGGGAGCGGGCCACGGGATTCGGGGCCATTCTGCGGCAGCTGCCGCCCATTGCCTTTGCCTGCATTGACGAGGCGCATTGCGTGTCCCAGTGGAGCCACAACTTCCGGCCCAGCTACCTGATGATCTGCAAGGTGCTGCGCAAGAATCTGGGCGTGCACACGGTGCTGGGACTCACGGCCACCGCCACGCTGCCCACGCGGGTGAGCATCATCAATCATTTGGGCATTGCCGATGGGGAGCGGGGCGTGATCAGTGACACGCCGCTGCCGGATAACCTGGTGCTGTCCGTCTCCAAGGATGAGAACAGGGACTCGGCGCTGCTGCAGTTGCTGAACAGCGAACGGTAAGAGGAGCCCTGGTCCTTGGAAAACCTAATTTCAATTAATTGTTGGCACCCTTTCAGCTTCGAGCCCTGCCAATCCATCATTATCTACTGCACGCGTCGCGACGAGTGCGAGCGGATCGCTGGATTCATAAGAACCTGCGTGCAGGACCGCCGGCAGCCGGCCCAGGAGGCGGGCAAGAAGCGCAAGCGTGTCAATTGGCAGGCGGAGCCGTACCACGCGGGCATGCCCGCCTCCAGGCGCCGCACCGTTCAGAAGGCCTTCATGGGCAACGAGCTGCGCATCGTGGTGGCCACAATTGCCTTCGGCATGGGCATCAATAAGCCCGACATCCGGGCTGTCATCCACTACAATATGCCGCGTAATTTCGAGAGCTATGTTCAGGAGATTGGACGTGCAGGCCGCGATGGTCTGCCCTCACACTGCCATCTCTTTTTGGACTCCAAGGGCGGTGACCAGAGTGAACTGCGCCGTCATGTCTACTCTAATTCTATTGATCGCCATGTGATCCGCAAGCTGCTGCAAAAGATCTTTGTGCCGTGCAGCTGCGACAAGGAGCTGCTGGCCAAGGGAACAATTGCGGCTGCAGAGGGCGACGGCCCGAGAGATCACGTCTGTCCGGGACACGAGATCGGTTTCTCGGTCGAGAAGACCGTCGAGATGCTGGACATCCCGGCGGAGAATATATCCACGCTGCTCTGCTACATGGAGCTGGATCCTCGCTGGTGCATAAGCGTACTCAGCTCAGCGTATGTGATGGCCAAGGTGATATCCTACGGCGGACCAAAGTACCTCAAGTAAGTGTGGCCTTCTTATTGGAAGAGCGTCATAATCCTCACTTACTAATCCTTAGACATGCTGCCAAGGAATGTCCACCTCTGGCCATGGCCATTGCCTTGCAGATCCGCGACAAGACCTTCAAGGAGGACTCGAATATTATTGAGTTTTCCGTGACCGACATTGCGGCGGGTATTGGCTGGAACAGCGGCGTGGTTAAGTACCAGCTGAAGGATCTGGAATGGGTGAAAAGTAAGCACACACTCAAGTCTTCTTGAAGCTCATATAAAAATCTTGAATACCTTCCAAGTTAATGGCTTTCCCAAACGATCGCCCATCACGGTGAGCTTCTACGATCTGGGCTTTCGCATCAAGGTGCCGGGCGACTTCACGGAAACGGAGATAGACAGCGCTCTGGACACGCTGTACACTCGATCCGTGAAGCAGGAGCGCACACAGCTGATCCAATTGCAGTATGTGGCCCATGGCCTGGCGGCTGTGGCCTATAGCTCCTGCAGCCAGTGCTGCAATGCCGACTTTCCGCAGGATCGGGGCGAGCAGCTAAAGGCTATAGTGCGTAACTACTTTCTCAACGATTATCCGCAGGATCTGGAGCTGGAAGTGGAGGTGAGCGCGGGCCCTACATGTTTGACATTTTTTGTATTATATATCCTATTTATTAGCCAAGCAATGTACCAGACGAGAGCATTACGGATGATGTGCACTCGCTGATCAACATGTATCCGGACAATACGTTCAGTGGCCGAAACATTGCCCGCATCTTCCACGGCATCACGAGTCCCAACTATCCTGCGGTCATCTGGGGACGCTGTAAATATTGGCGCGCCCATGTCAAGGTCGATTTCAATCGAATCTTGCAGCTGGCTAACATGGCAATCATCAAGAGGCGCACCTGATCGAGGCCTGATGATGCTTAGGGAAACCCTAAAATGATATTATTTTTGTGTGAGCGATGAACTCTTAGGTTATGTAATGCCATTCAATAATATTTATGTTTCTTGTATGCTTTTAAGTCGGATAAAAATACATATAATACTCGTAGAATATAAATGTTGGACTTTATTTATTTCTGAGTTACAGTGAGCTTGGCAACCCAAAATGTATTCGAGTTTTTCGTTTATATTGATTAAAGATTGATGCAAAATGCTTGGTTAATGGACTTCATTCATTGACACAAGCGTTCCATGTTTAAAATTATAACGTTATGACTGATATTTAATATTAAGAACTCCTCATTTGAGTGTTATGTCAAAAAGTGCCTCCAGATCATCGCGGCTGCCGTTGTAGCGAGCTTCGAGGATTTGAGAGAGGAGATCCCGAGCGGCAGCTACACATTCCCCGAGGTCTTCGGGCTCCATACAATCAAGAAGGTTTAGTCCATCAACCAGAAAAGAGTCGAGTCGTCCAGCACGTAAATTGTCTACCAGTCGGGTCCACATTTCGCTGAGCAGACTGACCCAATCTCGTTGCCAGTTAACAATGGGCAGTTGATGGAGCACCACCGTCTTCAGCATGTTGTGAGTTAATTGTGGCAGCCTGTCATCATGTGCTTTGCGTAGGCTCTCCATTAGACGGAGAATCTTTTCGGATTTCGGCTGCTCCATTAGTAATTCGTTCTCCCAGTCCGGGGCAAACACCGAAAAAGTGCGATTGTCATCATTTATTGGATTCTTCCATGGAGTGGCATAATACCAAGGAAATTTGTTGCGCACCTCCAATGAAATGGGCGGATCAGAGAAAGGCCATTGTGACAAGGGCAACTTGAACATTGGTTCTATATCGACATATGTTGTTGAACTGCTCGTTGCATTATTATAATTATTATACAAGTTTCCTTTTTCAGTGATTAATTTCCCATTTTTATAATTAAATCGATAAAACAGACGCATGTCGTGTCTCTCAACTCTCTTGTTTAGCAAACTGCTCAAATAGTTTTGAGCATTTTTACAGAGGATAAAGCCACCAGAAGATACGAACGACCGATATGCATTTGGGACAATAGGTACTTTTAAATTGAAAAGCCCCGTTTCGCTCCGTATGGGAATAATTTCGGAAAACTTAAAATCGAAGATTAATGCATTGGCTGGCAAGAAAACAAATCATTATCATTGTTATTATGATTTTTAAACATTTTTTAAAAAACTTACAATTGCGAAATTCAGATTTAAAACCCAAAGAGGAAAGTGGCTCTTTAACTTTGTCAAATCCATTCTGACATATTGCTCAGTTTCCTTGGTTTTCAAAATGTACAACATCTGGTCCAGAATTTTGTCAGAATTCATTTTTGTGCGATTTAAGAAATATTTACTTCGAAATAAGCTCTGAATTTCAGTGTGACCGCGGTTATAATAATATATAGCGTTAAGACGTAATATAGGCAATAACGCTAATACCGTATTACAGCGTATATAAATATCTCTTACCTTCAAAAATGATATTAAGCTGTTTAACATTTTTAAATACACAATTAAAATGAACTTTTTTAAGTTATAAAGTATATATAAATATATCGAGTTGGCAACATGGCTTTATTATTTAATAAATATATATTAAATGTAACAGACATTGAATTTCACTAATGAACTTAAAGAACTAATGTTAATACTATTTTTAACGCTCCAAATAAAACTTTCTATAAAAGTAACTTAAACAAAACCCGTTCTCAATAGGTTTCATACAATTTGTGGCATTCACATGCATAAATGTGAAAATATACTAAACATGTTCGTTATATTATATTTTACATTCGAAAAATACCAAAAAGATTAAAATCTAGCATGAACGAGCCCATTTTAGGGGGTTTCCCCGTTTTCCTAGTCTCTAACATAAGCTTTTGTTTATGTAAACTGGCTTTGTACTAAAAAGCTGTGTCATTTATTTATAGTACACAGTTATGAGCCATAACACTCATTTCCATCCATACGAAATTGAGTGAAAGCTAATTGCTATAAAAACCAAGTTTCGATTATTTACTGGCGCCGTCTATTGTAATATATTTTTTTGGCTTCCGTTTTTCTTAGTATTGGTTCAAATGGCGCTGGCAAATAATAGCTTATTATGGTAACTTTCCATAAAGAGTGTATAGCTATAAAATAAAAAAAGAAAACTTTATGGAAAGTTTGCCAAAAAGTATGCAAAGAAAATTTAAATGGAGCGAAAGTGATGTATTTACTAGCCTACTTTTAGGTGTATTTTATAAAGATTTCAGTTTTTAGCCTGCACATATTGTAGTTTTTATAGAAATATAAAACAGTAATACATTTATATAGAAATTTAAATATAAAATATTTTTGTAATTAAATTATTTATGTTTTTTTGTGAACTACTTAACTTACAAGCAGAAGCTTTAATAACAGTGAACTTATCTGTGAACACTTATCTGAACGAAACTGAGAGCCTTGATTTCAACATTCGATTCACGAAAAAAGGTTAAAACGATTTTTTTGACTTAATTTTAAGGGGTTATAAAACGCTTCGATGAAACTGCAGCAACACTTTGAATATGCACAACAATAAATAATCGGAAGTTGGCCCAGACAGTGCCCCCAAGAAACCATTTGACATTGGCCAGGGGCAGGCTTACCTTCTGCACCCGCCCTAAAACCAAAGGACCCCAAATTTAGACCCAAACCCGGGGCCAGAGTCCAAGTCCTGGCCCAGACTCCTGCTAAGTGTTGAGTGTGATTAATGAAATGGCCGCAAGCTGGGCACAACTCCGGCTCACACCTGTGCCGTGGGTGGGCGTGGCTTGTTTTTGGGGTTAAATAGAGTTCATTGAGAAGCTTGTAGTTGGTTTTGGTTTGGCCAACGCTACGCTTGATTAATTTCTCTGCATGGAATATAATTAATTTGGTATTTACACTCAGTTCCAGGCCGCATCTAGAATGTCATCACGGCTGTTTTCAAGCCAAGTTGTTACTCTTTTTTAAAAACTTTTTGACTGAAAGAATATTAAGGAAAATATTAACAAGATAAAAGGATAGTGTTTGCTTGTTTTTAAAAAAACTTAACTTAATTTCTATAATAAAATATCACTGTCAAGAGAATTAAAAACGCTAAGAATTAATTAGGGTTGCCACAGAAATCGCTATATGTTTCAAACTTATGAAAAAAGTGTCTATAAGTATGTAATAAATTAATGAAGCACGCAAATTCGATGTTAATTTTGGACCGCATTTAAAGAGATTTTAAATTGACAGTGTTTTTGGTAACATTTCTTTATTTATTTCATTATTTTCTTTAATAATTATTTTTATAAATATATATTATTTCCTTAAATGTTATTAAATTAATCATACCTTAATGAGTATAAAGTAGCTAACTTGTTGGCATCATATATGTACTTGGCAACTCTGTCAGCCCTCCTCCAACCGCCATAGAAGTCATTAGCCAAATTGTTGGAAATTTTTCGGCGACAGGTGCTGTCACAGGGAGTGCGGGCCGGGCGGATCTGGGCGGGCTTAGGGCGTCTGGCTGTTGAGGCAGGACTACTATCTGTCCTTCCGCGTCCTGTTGGAAAACACTTTGCAGCACTTGATGAGCCGGCGCAGTGGGTCATTTAAATTCATTACACAAAAACAAACTCGAGGCTGGCCGAGGGCCGTTAATTGACCACAAAAGTGGAGCGAATGGATGGCTCCAGCCTCCCGTATCCGTCTCTACGGATCTCCTCGTGAATCCGCTTGGGCCTGCCCTTCGCTGCGATAAACTTTCATGAATTTTCATTTTCGTCGCTTTTGTGGTCGCCAAACTTGATGCGTCCGTGGGTTAATGTAGTGGACCGAGAACAGTTGCGGTGTGACATTGAAATCCTTTCAGCCGGATGCGACAAAGGTGGCCATCCCCCGCGGGGTTAGGAATGCCAAGTGCTGGCGTTAAGTGAATAATGTCCGTCCAAGGAAACTATGCCAAACTCGATTTGAATCTAGAGTTGCGCCCGAAAGTCCTGCTTAACAACTTAACCGTTTAATTAACACAAACAACTGCAACCGGTTTTATCAATTTCAATCCGTCTGGGAAGATTTACTCAATTTAGATTGGTTTAACCGAAGGCGAGAAAGGGAAACTGAATCTATTTAATTATAGCCAAGAGAAGGGTTCTTGAATTAATTTAATATTGTTTTAAGGGGGAAGCAGCTTCTCTTCTTACTGTTTCTGTTCTGGGAAATATAAATTTAAAATATTATTTAGGAAAAATATTCAAATTCCTATTGATGGGCTTTCCGAATTTATTTTGCACAAAGAAAATAAGAATCTAATAAAAGTTGAGCCCATTTTAAAGTATCACAAGTTAATTTAAAAGTAAGTAAGGCTTATTCTGTTGATTAAGGTAATGTGTATTTGGCGAGGGTTAAAATGCCCATTAATTTCCCAGTTGTTAGCACGTTTAAACACTGGACTTATGGAGCTTTTGGAATAAGGACCAAAAACTGAAAACCATAATAAACTGAATCATATCCACTTAGTAATTAAGCAGGCCGTGGACACAGAAAGCAGAGCTGATGACGGATGGACCGCTGATTGGAAGGTGGTCCTCCTCGATTCCAACGCTGCCGGAGCACTGCCGTTGATGAGCCGTTGATAGGCCGAATTGGTCAGATTGGCAGCCTTGGGTCCTTGTCCGCGTACGTCCTGGAACTCGTAAATCAAAAGCTACAGCGCAGCGACTCCCTCCCGGTGACAGCAAATGTTTGCGAATTTTATGCGAATTACGCCTAATTAGCATTTCTGCCAGCGGCCAGCGGGGAGATCCGAGAGTCACAATAAGCCAGCCAGAGTTCGCCGTGTCCCTGGTGACTATGGGCGCGATTTCATATGCAGAGCATAAGTGCCTCTCCACAGGAAAGAAAAATGGGTCCTGAAATGATAGATTTTAATGGAATAATTTTCTTTAATCTCATAGTACTTAAATTTATAAGTAAATACATTATTTAAGTAGGTACTTTAGGTAAAGTAAATATCAAATCAAAACTAACATGTTGCCCTATGTAAGTTTTAGGCATTTATGGACTAAGCTAACCTTTTTCTTTATAATTAAACTAGCAGCATTTTTATTCTCAGTGCCGGAACAAGGGGGAATCTCATGGATATGACCCATGGCGTTGCCGTTGCCGTTGGCAGGCGGTTGTCCTCCCCTCCATGAGCTTGCTGTTTGCAAATGTTGGGCCTAGAAAAATGCATCGTGACTCCCGGGGCCATATCTCATTAGAATGCGAAGCAACTGGAGGAGGAGGAGGGTCAGGATGCCACCTAGGGACTCTGTTGATTCTGTTGGCTGTCATCGAAGTCAACGCAACGCTACGGAACGCAATGGAACGCATCCCAGTGCATCGTCGCCAGCGAGCCAATAAAATTATGCGCCATCGGAATGTGTGCGACCGAGTGGAGTAAATTGTATTTACTACCGCACATCACCCGGCAAGCATATGGAAGCAGTTGAGGCGCAGCAGAAGCAGGAGGAGGACTCGACCCGCGGGTCAATTGCCCGGAGCCGGGGGGATCCGGAGCAGCCGGGGACAGGGACTTGGGGAATAGAGCTTCTCCTGCCTACACAATCGATTCCGCAGCGAGAGAAGGCGTCATCCAAGTGGCCGAATGTTGCGGTTGTTGTGTGCGGTGTCTGGTTTGGGATTGCCCTGCATTAGGCGGAGTATGCTGGCTAAGGATACTTCCTTATAGAATCTTAAAGATACAGTAATGAGCACTACAAAATTGTTTTAAATATAATATACGCTTTTTGGTGTTCTTAAAATATTGTATTGTAAATATAAAACAAAATACATTTTTAAAAGAAGAAAAGAGTATAAATGCTTAAAAAAAATGTCTTTTTATAAAGGTAGAAAGTTGCATTGTTGATCTAAGAACACATTTTTAATGGAAATATTTGAAATATTTTTAAAATTAATTTTTAATTCACCAAAGAATCTTAAGAATTGGGTAAAAATAATACACATTCAAGTTAAAAATTACCTTTTGAAAACATTTCTTGATTACACATGAAGGGGTATCTTATGGTAGTCACAATAACTGTTATATTTTCTCTTATTAAGAGCATTTTATAGTCTGAGAATGAGTTTTCTCTCCCCTATTTATTTTTAGATTTCTTTGCAATTTCACTAGAGAAGGGGAGAGCCAAAGTCTTTCCCGCGACCCTTGGGAAACGGAGTACGTGATCTGGTTCTGTTTCGCTGCCGCATCTGCAAACCGGACTGGGACCAGGAATAGCACTGAAAAAATATAATTAATTAAGAAATAATACAGTAGAAATGATGAGCAATATTGAATAAGAATCTCTTTGTAAGATTTATTTCTAATATCCTAAATTGAATTATACAAGTTTCTGTGTTTGTGAAAAATAAGGAATTCCAGTTGTATGCAGTACCATACTTTTAAATGTTTACAATGAAATGTATTTTATTAAATTATAGCTTTAATATGAAGAGTATTTGTAAACCAAGGACAAAAATTTTTAATAGAGTTTGAACTGTTATTAAAATATATTAAACACAATTTAATAATATAACAAAAATTATCGTGTCGATTTTTTTTATTTCTGTGGATTTAAATAAAATTGACTATCCTTTCTCAAAAGTCAAAGGAAATATAACCAGATATTGGAGAAAAAATTAAAATGTTCTTCTTTTTATACCCTTGCAGAGGGTATAATAATTTTGTCATGATGTTTGCAACGCAGTGAAGGAGGCATCTCCGACCCCATAAAGTATATATATTCTTGATCAGCGTCACCAGCCGAGTCGATCTAGCCATGTCCGTCTGTCTGTCCGTCTGTCCGTCTGTCCGTCTGTCTGTCTGTCCGTCTGTCGGTTTCTACGCGAACTAGTCTCTCAGTTTTTGAGCTATCGGGCTGAAATTTTCAGCATAGTCTTATTTTATTGGCACGCAGTATATATGTCGGAACGGCCGAAATCGGACCACTATATCTTATAGCTGCCATAGAAATGATGGGGAAATTAATGTAAAAAAAAGTTTAACTTCTCTGTTTTTCAACGAATTTCTATAAATTTCGAGATATAGTCGTTTTTTATAGTTTTAGAATTACGGTTTTAATTTCATTAAGATCGGACAACTATATCATATAGCTGCCATAGAAGGGATCGGTCGATTTATATGAAAATGTAAAACTCTACATGTAAAATGTAAAATTTACAAAATTTACATAATTTGACATTTTTCTTTTAACATTACCAAAATGGATCGAATTTCAATGATCCAATTGCAGACTGCAAGGGTATACAAACTTCGGTTTACCGAAAATAGCTTTCTTTCTCGTTTTAATTAAATATTTGTTAAATATTATTAAATTTATACATTTTTTCCACTGTGATAATTGAGCCGGGGTTAGGGTGTCTCCGCTAGGGTCGCTTTTTCGCCGCTTGCTAATTGCGGCCGGAGCCGTGGAGCCCGTCTCCAGCTCTGGCGACTGCGAAAGCGGCCATATCAAAGGCCCCCGGTGCCGGGTGCCGGGTGTCTGGTGCCGGAGTGCAACTGCAATTTGGGATTCTGTGGACCAGAGGACAGCGGATTGGAGGGGCCTTATCTGCTTTGGTCGGCAGCCGAGCGTGGCTCTTATTAATGATTAATTAAAAAAAAGTGCTTTCAGCGATGAAACGGGGCTCCTCCGGCTCCAGTTTTGGGAGGGCAGAGATTATTATGCTTATGACATATGTGGCATTTAATTGGGCAAACAAAACGGGGGAGGCCGTGCCGGTATATTTACAGGGAGCCGGGGGAAAGCGAGGCAGCGAGGAGGGAAAGTGGAAAATCGAGGCACTTCCAATGCCACACATTTTCTCCCTTCCAGGCGCTGGCGCTGGCTGGCAAAACTAGTTGCGCTTTCCGCGGCGAAACGACCTGGGAAGTGGAACACACTCTCTTAGACCGCTCTCTTCCTTTTGCGGCAGGTCGTGGACGCATCGAACCCGGAGCTGCCGACGACCACGACGACGATGACGACGACAGCCGAAGGATGGTGAGGATGAGGCAGCAGCGGCAGCCGCCGAGCCAGGCCGAGCGCCGTTGCCAATGCCAAGTTTTTGGCCAACTTGCAGAATCAGTCGTCAGTGTGTCCTAAGCGGATTTGGTCGACACGTGTGTATATGTGTATGGGTATATATATTGGTTGAGACTCAGGCACAGGAGGATCCTTCGACGAAAGCAAGAAGTTTTCCAAGAAAGAAAATAAACCAGCAAAATCGGGAACATTGGCGCGTGAATTTAACGCTTGGCCTAGGTCACGTATCGCACGTTTTTCTGACAGAAGGCAGAGTCCTCTGCAGGACCTCACTCCCCCGCAGGACCTACTCTCCTCCTGCTCGCTCTCTGCCGGCTCTCGAGTGTGTGTGGTGTGTGCTTTTGATTAAGTGTTCGCCTTGCATGTGTGCGGTTGACATTCGATTTACTTTCGCCGAGTTACCGGACAAAAAAAGCAAAAAAAAAAAATAATAAAGGAAGAACACTTTCCGCAGACTTTTTTGGCAGCTCCCGAAAATCATCATCCTCAGCCTTATCTTCGTCGTCCTTTGCATATGTGTGTGCGGTCGATATTTGCATAAATTAAAAAAAAGGGGCAAAAAGGGAAGCATAGAACACACTCCCGTATATCCTCATGCTCATCCTCGTCGGTCGCTTAATGAGTTTTTAATACTCTGCCGCGCTTCCTGATTGTGTTTGTGTGTGTGCCAGAGCTAGGAAAAGGGCATAGGACATAGAACTATATAAACAAAAAAATCAACGGATTTTTAGTTAATTTATTGAGCCAGCAGCGAGTTTAGAACGTGGCCAAAACAAACTCTGCAAAAAAATAAAGGAAAATAAAGAAAACCAAGCCAAATTAGCCTGCAAAGAAAACTAATTTGCACTCGAAAAGTGAGCTGGAAACGTGGAAAGTTTGGTTTTTTCGGGGTAAGTGACATTGATCGAGTTGGCGTTTATCTCAAAGTGGAGAACTTGAAAAGTTGAAAGTTTCACAGGGGATTTCAGAAATCACGTAGCCAATAAAATGGGTACTTTAAGGAGTTCATTTAATTTATTTTAAAGGATAATTAAGTTTTAGTAGCTACAATTGGTTCTGGTTTATAAAAGAGTTAATTTGAGGTAGTTAAGTTAAGATAAGTGGCTGGCTTACAAGGCAGGAAAGTAGAAAGTAGAAAAAATATATAAAAAAAGTCTAGCAGGAAAAATAAATAATGCAATATAGTTTGCTAACAATATTAATATGCCTTTTTCTCATTAATTTATGTATATAATCGGTATTTGTAATATGAATAGTAAAAACTCTCCTTTATAATTTTAATATTAGCAGGCGATAGAAGACAACAAACCTAAACATAAATCTAGCTGAAAAGTTTAAAAAGAAGTTTGTTTAATATTGTTTCAGTTATACTTTAATGTTCCTTTCCTTAAATAAATATAAAATACTTTCAATAAATATGAATAAGCCATTGCATTATGCAATAAAATATCTTAAATTATAAATTCATATTATAAAGAAACATAATTCCAGAGAAAAGCTACACAATGATGCATTTTCCCCACTAAAATCTGAATGAAAATTGCTGAAAAATGCAACAAATATTCCCTTTCGCTGCCAAGCCCCTTTGTTTAAGGAACAAAATCGATGCCATGTCCCTTTCCGTCAAAACAAACGAAATGCGTTCAATATAAATTTCCCTCTCGCCCATTACACTTTCGCCAGATATTCGAATACGAATACGAATGCTGTGGCACTCGCACCCAAGGCAATTTGTGCATTGCATTGTCAAATATTTGCAAAGTTTCCAAACGGAAGCTGGAAACATGGCAAATTGGGCAAACAAATGTCCTTAGCCCCCACAAAAATCGTATCCTGCCAACAAAGCAAACGTTGAATGTGTCGAATACTCGAGTATTGGGACAAGCTTGGGCTTAACCTTAATGAGCGGTGACAGGCAGCCTCTTGAATTGTTAATAGTAGTTATTAGCTTGAACATTCCTCAGCAGATTTTGTCTCCAGGATATAGATATATATATATACATATTTCTTTGCCAATATGCAAATCAGGCAATTTCGCAGCTGCAACTTATCGTCAAACCCCTCCCCGATGCAGCTGCAGCTGCAGTCGGAAACATTAATTTAAATTTAAATTTGATCTCTCTCGCATATCGAACGGCAATTATGTGGTGAGAGAGAGGAGAAATGATTCGAATGATTATTTTTTGTTGCTTTGCGGAAATTAATTCCGTTTGAAGCTTCAAGGGGGGAATGGGGATTATATTTGGCTTTGTTTGCTTTGGCTTTGGCCTATCAAATAACATAAAATCCGATGTAACTAGAAACAATTCCAATTAATTCTGCATTCTGTTTGCAAACAAATATTTATCTAAGCAAAACGCAATATACATTTCAGCATTAAGTATATCTACGGCAAAAATACGAGCCATTGCCCGGTAAAAATGCAAAATGCTATAACAAATATTAATTAAAATTGTCTCGCTCTCTGGCTGGCCAATGTAATTAATTTGTAATGCGAACATCAAACACATATCCTATATGCCATTTCCATTTCTTTTATTGCATTACAGGAGTTTCGTTTGAAAAATCCCATTCGCCGAGTCATTTGGGTAAAATGCGATTAAGTAAATGTGTCAAATGCATTTGGCTTTTCCCTATACGATGTGGATATGTGAACATTTAAGTTAATTTTAATGTTGTTTGCTTAATGCAATTTTTATGCACTCGCATTCCTCCCAGGTGCACTCAGAAAATAAGTGAGGAAAGTCCTGGAAGTTGGGGTTATCATTTTATATTCGTATTTCTGTTAAGCACACTCTTCTAGGGCAAAGGAGGGTTAAAACTAGACAAAAGAAAATTAAGAAAAACATTTTTCTAAAATACGTTCTCTATAAAATCTTTTTTTAAGAAGACCTTTTAAAAGACATAAACAGTTTAATCAGTTAAAATCCGTTTGTAGAAGGCTTTTACAAAATTTTAATGATAAATCAAAAAATACTTTCTGTTTAAAATCTTATTAATCAAACAAAAAGGCTGCAATAAAGTGCCACCTCTACTATGAGATATCCGGTACTCAAAGCTAAGTTATTATTTATTTTACCTTTTAGGTACCGGTTATAAAAAACAAGGTTTCTATCGATTTTTCATGATAACAATTATTGGAAATAAACTCTTACAGAATCCCCAGATTTCTGTACTATTTTTCCAAGTGCTTTCCACGCGGCGAATGCTTGATGGGCAGGCCCAAAAAAAATAAAAAATATATAGCTGCTGCCGTGAGGCACTTATATATTTCACATGCAATTCGCTTACCACACACACACACTGCAGACAATTAAAAATAATTATTCTCAATTTACGATGACAACAATTTTCAATTTGTGTGCCTTACTTGCCGCTGGCCAGAGAGTGGTTCTTTGTTAGGTGGATCAACGTCAATTACGCCGTCTTTTTGGCCAGCTGCGAGGACTCAAAACTGATACCGGAAGCAGCCGGCAAAAGGATGCAATTGTTGAAGCCACACGCACACTTCCCCACACTAAGCAATTAAAAAAGTGCATTGATTGCATGCCATCACATGTGTGTGTGGCTCGCTTTTTTATCGACCTTTTATTGGCAGCTTTTCTCCCCCGTTTTCCGTCGTTTTCCACACGCCGACACAAAGGCCACAATACCTCTGCCAGTTGGTGGGGGAAAATTGACATGAATTGAGTTGATTCGCTTTTGTGGCAATGGCATGATTTCCTAGAAACTCCCAGGCAGCCAGGAATAGTAGAGCTCGTGCAATAATAATTTTCTATTGTATGGAGCGGAATCATGAGCTTAAGTCTCAGTTAAGTCATGGGGACTTTTGCAGAAAATAAGATGCAAAACTTTAGTAATTTATTCCTAAAAAAAGCGAGGAAATTAAAAAGAAACCAAAATAAGTCGAGTTGGAAAAAGGAAAGTATAAGATAAGAGTTTTCATGATGCTCTTTGAATATAGAATGTAAGTTATAAGTCGAAATAAAAAATTAAAATAGAAAATTAAATTAAATAGTAAATAAAAGAAAAATTTATAATTATTTTTTAGTTTATTATACAAATAATTTAAATCATTTAAATACTTTTTGGGGTACATTAATAGACATTTATTATATTTCCTTTAGTAAATCCTCTTATTTAACGTTATGTATGACTAATAACTTAACTTATTCTTTACATTTTCAAAATGATGGCTATATTCTAAGTAATTTTAATTTTTATTTATCGGAATCCACCTGGTTTCCTCAGCTAATGGACCCCATTAGTGTCACCTGTTGACGATGAATGAGGCTCCACTTTGGGCCACTTTTAATTGGGTTTCCAATGTGCGAGGCGAACTGAAAAATGGTAGAAAATTAATGCGGCCAGAGTTTGACTTTTGTGACATTTTCATTGCCACTTTTCCTGCCGGCGAGTGTCCTGCGTCCCTTGCAAATACATATTCATTGGTCTCGACTCACCTTAGCTCCTGCCACATGCTTATGCAAATCGCATTTTAATAAACTTGCCTTGCGTCAATTTTCATTTACATTTAGTCCACTGGGGCGTGGTGCCGGCCCACGTCCTCGTCCCTCGACTTTTGGGGTCCCAGAACGATATGAAAAAAATCCTAATTAAATTTGAATTTACTTTAAGCATTTGGGGCTTTGTTTGCTTTGTTTCTTGGTTTTTTTTTTCGGTGCGCTCCATCGCATCTGCCGTGTATCCTGCGTGGGTTCCATTTACGTTTATTATTTTCCGGTTTTCTTTTCTGTTGATTGCTCATTAAAATTTGAAATTTCATTTTGCTATACATAAAAAAACAAAAAAGCGGCAGAAATTCTGCCAAATTGAATTGAATTTAATATCAGTTTTCTAATGGTTTCACTCTGCGCCTTTTGTCGTATGAGCGAAATGAGGAAATGGGGAAATGGCAACTGGGAAATGGGGAAATGCTTAGGGTGCAGCCATAATCCTTGATGAAAATATGCAAAATAAATATGGCGTAAGGAGATAAAACGGGGCCTGGGCTGGCCTAGAAAATCAATGCTAAACGCGTTAAGTGATTTTTAAAGTACATTTAACAGCAGAAGGCACGCGTGACTCGCACACAAGCACCCACACATATTTCCACAACATATTTTCGGGTTTTTTTTCCAAAATATATATATGTATATAAAGCATTTCGCCATGTTTTCGCTTGTATTGCTCGGGGTCACACGGAAACACGGAGCCGGAAGTGGAGGCCAAGCCAAATATGGCTCTGCGTGTGTGTTTTATTCGCTATTGACAAATGCGAGGGAGTGGTTTTTAGGGGCTGCTCTTTGGTCTTTGGGGGATGGAGGCTGCGTACACATGTTTGTAACATCCCTGTTGCTTGTTGGCCGCCTTCGCGTGTCGCTAGGTGCCGCTGATTGCCAACAAAACCGTTTTCGGGCCTCTCGAGTTGGCCAAAAACACACACAAATCCGAGCCAATTTGCTGGGCAGTTGTTTTCAGCAATTGACTAACAACTTGTCAGTTTTTTGTTTATTAATTCAACAGAAGGTTGTTTAATTTCTGAAAAGTTATTATTTACATATGCTAGGAAATAAGTAAAATCATATCTTACTTACTTTTGGTAAAAAATGCTTCAAAAGGCATATTTCAGATAGAAAAATATACGTTAAGCATAATTGGGTCTTAACAAATGGTTTTCAGGAAAAATGTTTGAAGAAAAAGTCTTATTTTTATATTTATACTTAGTAACTGAGAAAGAAAAATACCAATTTAGCAAAGTTGGGTCTTAAAAAATATTTAATGATGCATTCTGGAAGAAATCCATTATAAGAAAGGTATGTAGGTAAGGTAAAGTAATTTTTGTTGTAATCTGAATAAATATCTGATGAAAAAGAAGTAACAATATACTTATGGTTCAAAATATAGAGTCAGAGATACATATTTTGCTGATATAAAAAAGATATATGCCAATATACATATGTATTAATTATTAACACATATTTTGCAACTTGTTCTTTTCCCTCTAACTACAAAAAATACATACATATATTTTCGCTTTGTTTCTAATTAAATTAATAAAAATATTAATACGAATTAGTAAAATCTTATTATGTGTCTCAATATATATTAATCAAGTGCTATTGTTACTTCCATTACTTTCATTTAATTTAAGAAAATTTTACTTAACCTTCTTCTTAAAGCAATAAAAATTAAATAACATGTTTACAAACTGAATTCTTTTCAATTACCCGGTCTTAAGATCCTTTTGTTTTTTCCTTCTGCAATCACAGCTTATTCGACCTTAAAAGGAGCTCCTTCTCGTATTATTTCTAGCCAAGTTACGCATACGCAGCGGTGGCCAAGTGGCCAAGTGGCTGACGATAGATTAAGTGGCTAACAAATGCTTTGATTACTTAATCAGGTTGCCAGGATAGGGCCAGACAGGAGATGGAGCGAAACGGGCGCTTAAACGAGCTTTAAATGTGCCCCTGAGTCAGCAGGCGCACAATGAGAATCACACGAGCTGCAAGTTGCAATCTGCCGCTGCCGCTGCCGCTGCACTTTCCGGGGTGGCGCAGGACGCAGAAGGATCCTAGGGCGAGTGGCGAATTTAATTGAAATTGAAAGCACTTTTGTGTCCTTTTTGCCCTGACTCTCGGCCCCTGGTCTCGGTCTCGAACTGGGGAACCCAGGAACCCGACCCGCTCCGCTCCGTTGCATGCGACTAATTTGCGCCACTAATGAATTTATTTGCCACTTGTATGCCGGCAGCGAGGGCGTGGCATGCGATCCGCTCCGCCATACTCTGGCGAATAAAGCAAAATAAATGAAAGTACGAGGGATATATATATATGTACATATATAAAGAGTGGAAAGCGACACTCTTGCCTGGCAGCTTCAAGAAAATACGAAACGGAATAAGGAAAAGCGGGGCCGGTGCCGCGTCGAACGTCGAAGCCGTCGACAAACGAAATCGTTGGAAAATTAATTTTCCATTTCACAGCGAAAAGGAGTGAGCACCGAGCACTGCATGTGTCGTCGGCAACTAGCTGGAGCGTCGAATTACAATTTATTGGCTGCTAAGTGGCCTGCCATCGCAGGCCTTGACACTTTTCTTTTATACCCTCACCGAACACTAGCTAATGGTATTTATTAGGTGAGCCGGAAAGGATTAAACTAATGGTTTCTTAAAGAAAAAAAAACATGTTTAGGAAGTAAGATTTTAAAAATATACAAAAGAATTTTTTAAACCATATTTGGTTTTATTTACAGAAGCTTTCACACGACTTAGTATATTGTTAAAATCTAGGAAAAGGTTATTCTCTTCGAATGCTTTTTATTCATAAAATAAAGCTTTAAATTAAATTAAGGAAAGATAAAAATGGTTTTAAATATTCCTAGAAGATAAATATAATACGATAAATTTTTATATTTTATTTGTAAATGATTTTTGGAAAATTAAGAGCACACATAAATGGATGATTCTATTTTCAATTTGTTTTATATAATTATTTAATACTTCTTTAATAATAATAATAATCCTATTATTATTCTGTTTTATGAGGTATTTTGACTAAGTATCTCACTAATTAACTCCTAAGGTCCTTATGAATAATACAAATATTAGGTGAAAATCATTTTAAATAAAATAAATACGTTTTTTTTAAGAATTAAGAATAAGATAATAGTTATATTTAGTCCCTATTTCTTGCCTGACAAATTAAAGCATACTGCTTTTATAGATTGTTACAGAAATAATGGTATATACTTAATATATATTTTTTTATTATCCAAAATTCACACAACTCCTTTTAATTTTCCACAATATATTCCGCCAAAAATTTTTTAAGGGCATCACAAGAACCCTTCAACCTCTTACCGAACCGAAACAAATCCAGTGTCAAATGCTTAAATGGATAAAAATAATAAATGGAAAATGTAACATATATAACTTACTGCTGCAGCAACAAAAGGGCTCAGAGGGGAGGGACGGGTAGTCCTGCCCAAAAAACTAAAACGAATTGCATTTTGTTTCCTGGCGCTGCAGCTCAAAGGCAAACAGAGAGCGGGCAAACAGAAGTAGTAGTTGCTGCTTTAATTTTTAATTAAACATTTGCGAGAGCAGCAGAATCTGCGACTCCCAAATGCATCAGACGCGCGCACACACACAGTCCGTACAGTACGGGCAATTTATGAAATGCTCCCCGAGCATACATACATACATTGTGCGCCATGATTATTGCATTCTTTTTTCTCTGTTCGGTTGGGGTTTTTGGGCTTCTGGCTGGGGGATTCTGGTTCCTGGGGTTTGGGGTTTGGGGCACGTGCATTCCATTTAATTGAATGGAGGAGCGGCTAAACATGAGCCGTAATTAGGCTTCATTTTTCTACGTTTCCCGACTCACTGGAGGCCACCTGAATTCCCTGAAATAGCTGCCACAGCGCGCTGCTGCTGGCCGAAAACAATGGGTTAAGGGGGCCCAGGTGGGCGGGGTTAAGGGTCAAAAGGGCGGAGTGGCCGGCTTTGTTGCATTGCTGCAGTTGCATGTAGACAGTGGCACAATAACTTCTTGTTATTATGCTGCAAGAGTCAGAGCGAGCAGCAGCAGCAGCAGCAGCAGGCCAAGCCAGGTCCAACCGGGACCGGGGCCAGCCAACTACCAATTCATATTTGACTGGCACTCGGCAAGCAGTAGGCACAGGAAGTGCACTGGGGAGAATAGTACGCAATTTCCCTGAATACTTGAATATTTTCCTGAATATTTTAAGAGTAATAATAAGTATTCTGTGGAGTTTTATGCGAAATATCAAGCATATCTCACGGAGCTAAGTCATTAAGCAAGGAAGTTGTTTCAGAAGGGAGCCAACGCTTCCTCATTAGTACCCCTTGCGGATAAAATTCTAAATGCTGCTATAAATCAAGCCTTGTTTACTAAGCTTAAGTCTTTAAATATTTGATAATACAGCTGTTTCAAAAGTTTCCTCATCAGTAACCGATGCTGAAAAAATAATACTTACTGTATGAATCTTGGAAAACAAGGTAATTTATCTATAAAGAAGGTTCTTTCTTTTAAAATCTTAAAATATTTTAACTTCCTTACACCAAAGAAAGCCTATAATTTCTTCTCAGTGTACACACACACTCCCGGAGACGAAGGGCCCACACACGGGACTCGACCCGGCCGCTGCTGTACTTGTTGTTTTTTTGCAATTTTCATGAGTGGCACTCGGGTAAAATATACTATTTATTTCGCTACTGAACGCTGCCTCTGCCTCTGCTGCTCCTTCTCGGAGCGGCCTGGCCTATGCCCCAAATGAACCACATTCCATTCTGATGTTGGGCCAACTTTTGCGTGGAGGAAGCAGGTGGAATGCAGGCCATTGTTGTTGGTGTTGCACTTCTACACTTTTGTTGGCTGTTATGTAAAAAGCTCGTTGAGTGAAAAACGTCGAGTTAAGTATGTGTATGTCCCCGCCCAGGACTCTCTCTCTCTCTGTGTGTGTGTTTCTGCGTTTTAAAAAGCGATCCGAAGCAACAGTGCAACGGATACAAGGATACACGCAGATACAGATAGAGGAGGAGGTGGTGCAGATACAGATGCAGATGCCGGTCGGAGGCCCATACATATATCCCTGAGCTCGCTGGCTCAGCTCGGCAGCTCCTCGAGTGGCACTCATCGCGAGCGGCGGACAGGTGAAGAAGCACCAACTACCCAGTAGCCTAGCCACCCACTCAACTTGTGCCGCATTACCTTGCCCAAAACTATGGCTATAACATATATATCTCCACTACGAAAAATATGGGGACCTTTAATTTAATATGAATGTTTTGAAAAGATATTCCATTTTTTTTTAATGTTTTTTCATTAATCTTAAGAAACTGTCATTTTAAATAATTAAATAAAGTGCCTAAGAGTATGTAATGATTTTTGAAAATGTTATATTTCAACAATTTTCTCACCACAAATTCGCTTTCGAATATTTTTGTGATATTGACGATTTTCATTATTTAAATTTTTATTCAAACTGAAACTGTAACTTTAAATTTTAAAAAGGTGTCTAAAAGTATGCAATGGTTTATTAAAATGTTATATGCAGACATTTTTCTCAATTTTTCTTTTTATTGTCTGATTCTGGGCTATTGACTATTTTTATTATTTAAAAATGAAACAGAAGTATTAGATTAAAGTTAAGAAACTCTCATTTGAAATCATTTTTAAAAGTGAAGTATGCAATCATTTAAAAAAATTTATGATCTAGCATATTTCGTACCATACAATTTTCTTTCGAATATTATTGAGGTATTGATTAATATTATTTTTTAAAACTATTCTTTTTTAAATTATAGCATCGTATAAATTATGAAAATAAGTCTGCTTAACTCTCAGCTTGTGGTAATTCAGATAATTTCGGTAATCTGGCTTTCCTTTATATATTTTTTTTCGCAGTGCATCTGCTAACATGCGACTTCCATTCTCAGTTTCGTCTTCTGCATATGTATTTGCTTAGTTTGCGTATTCGTTTTTCGCTTTTCGTTTTTCGTTTTCGTGTCGTGCTTACTGCTTTGTGTGTTGTTTTTAGTTTTAATGAAATGTAAATGTTTAGTTATACACACAGAGTGGCTGTGTAGAGCGAGGTGGCTCTGTCATTAATAGCATGTGTAAGGTGGCTTTTGTGAGACTGAGGCAGAGGCACTGGGCAAATACTAAAAAATCCAGAAAAAAAAATAAAAGGAACGTGTGCTTTTTTCAAGCTGTTTCCACTGGCTAACAGCGTCGCTGAATTTTCCATTAGAGTAAAATTTTCAATGGGCATAAAGTTTGCATTTATGAGGAAGTTTTATTCATTAGAATGGTATTTATATTACATTTGCTTTTCAATGGGTAAACTTAAAAAAATATTTATGTAAAAAATTTCTTTTAAAAAGAAGCAAAATAAAGGGATTACTTGAACTGGAGATCAGGTTTTAGTGATTCTTATATTGAAATTTAATTTAACTAAATATTATATATAATTTATAAATTATAAAATAAATTATAGAAAACAAACATGTTTAGAAATTAAGCCAGTAAACATAGTTTTGTTTTATAGGATTAATAAAAGGCTTACAAAATTCAAATAAAATATAAGGATTATATAATGTAAATTCTTTGTGAAGACGGGATATTTTTTACCATCCGAATCTACCTAGTAAGCAGTGGCAACACCTCAGAAATGTGAAATGACGGATGACAGCGCGCCAGGGGCTCACACTTGCGGATTGTTTGACGAGATCCGCTAATGAGGCGACGCTGTCGAGGACTTGGCGTGGATGTGTCTGAGGATGAGGATGGGAATAAGGATATACTGCTCCGGTTCCTGCTAATTGGGCTACTAAGCCAGCTATACATCCTGGCTAATGCAATCTGACCACTGCCATATCAATTTGCAGTCATGCCGGGCCATTAAATGCGTTTCCTATTCACTTTTTGGTTTTCTTTTTGCGAGCCAAAAAACATTTATGGGGCGAAATTGTGCAATTGCAATTGCAATTGCAATTTCAATAAGCCAAAGTGCGTTTTGTGGTCTCTGCTTTGGAATATTTATTAAAAACATGCCCTGGGTGGCCATTTTCAAATGGAATTCATTTCGAGACGAGAGTTTGGAAAAGAAGTCGCCAGCTACAGCTCCAGCGCCTCCCCAATAGTAGTAAAACCGACAAGCAAACAAACAGTGGGCAATTTGTACATATTTGAAGGGGGCCACTACCACGAGTGTTGACTTTAACACACGCTTGTCAACGTTGACCAAACGATACCGCCGGGAGGTGGGACTCGGACTGGTGCCATTGGTGTTGGTGGACTTTTGCCGGATTTTCCCGGGGTGAGGGGCTACAAAATAGCATTTCCTTCTGCACTTTTTGGCCGCTTGACTTCTCGTAAGCGCCGCTTGTTCGCATTTTCCGCCGGATTTTGTTTACAAGCCGCGCCGCAGAGCACGAAAACAAATTGAAAATGCACCGACGACGCCCCCGAAACACGAACAATAACAACAAGTTGGGGCAAGAGGGGGTTCAGAGGTCACACTACTACAATAGCCGCCGTCGAGTTGCACAAATTGGTGACAGCTCTGGTCGGGATTGGACGTTAGCTGCACTTGTGTGTGTGTTTGCCTTTGTGCGGCATTGTTGTCAAATTTATTAAGTTACTCATACGACCGCAACAGCATGTGACAAGTGCTGCCTGCTCCGGCTTCTGTTCCCAAATGGCCACTGAGCTTCAGCATCGCCACATCCTGGCAGCCGGAACGAAGGCAGCTTCCCCCGGGTGCGGGCATCATATCAATGTTTGCCATTTGGTAGCCATCGAAACAGAAAAATTCCTTTTGGGGCTGTCAAGAGAGCTTAAGAGGCCAACAATGAACTTAAAAAAGGAGTTTTTATAAGTATAAATCTCAAATAAAAGGAATAGAATTAAAATAGAGTTTGGTTTAGTGTTATACTATTTCTGTATGTCTATAATATTTAAAAAATATTTGCTTATACTATAAATTTCTTTTGGGGCTGTCAAGAGAGCTTAAAAGCCCAACAATGAACTCTAAATAGGAGTTTCTATAAGAAAAATATATTAAAGATAAAATAAACACCATAAAAAAGAGTTAGGTTTATTTTTAAACTATTTCTGTATGTCTATAGTACTTGAATAATTTCTTTCCATACTTTAGGTAAGTTTAGATTAAAACCAGGGTTAAGGATGATATTGCTTTTGTATCTAGATATTTCAAGGATTCTTTTCATAATTTAATTGATTATGATTCTTAAAAATATTGTATAAATATCATTAACATCTGAAGCATTTTCTAAGCTTTAATATTTAAATAATTAAGTTAAAGTAATGTAAGCTTATTCCAATATTTTAATATCCTTATTTGCATTTCAGTCCTCTGTTATTTTGCTCAGCCCCACTGTTCTCTAGACTTATGTAAGGATTGTGTGTCCTCCTTGTAGCATTTGCCACTTGTCAGTGAGAATATTTTTGCTCGGCTTTTTATTTATTTTTTTCCTCCAGCCAGCCAGCAACAGCATCTCATTTCCCGTCGAGTTCGCTTTGGGGTCGCCGTCAATAGGCATTTGGCTATTGAAACTTTTGCAGCTAGGAAACACACACACACATCGCACAGATAATGTATACATGTGTTGCCATGAACATTCACATTCAACTCCGGGCCATAAATATCCGCCTAAATATGCTGGTCAGGCCAGCTGAGTTGGCTGAGATGGCTGAGATGGCCGCCTCTGGCCAAAATCCGTCTTAATATGTGCGATGTGTTGTCGGGAGATGTCGAGTGCGATTGTGCGACTGTGCAACTGTGTATGCCATGTGTGTGTTGAGTGTGTTGGTCGGATTTATGGTTGGGGGCCAAGTTGTAAGCGCCAATGTTTTTTATGTTGAACTTAAAGACATCCTAAGTACTTTCTGTGCACTTCGCACTGTGCCAGTTCTTTTTCTTAGAGTGCAGAGAGGAAAACTATGTGATATTTAATTATATTAGAAAATTAAACAGGGAATAAAAAATTATTGAAGTCTAAATCCTTTTGGTAAATAACATTTATAATAATTAAAGGTGAAAATAGGAGCAAAGGCTGTAAATGAAGTTATTTAATGAATGAATTTAGTTCATTTCCACAGAAGCCTTAAGAAAAACTTTATATCTTGGAGTATTATTAACTTGTTAATGAGAAATAGGGCTCTAAGCTTTCCCTAGTTAGTTTTTTCACATTTTCTTGGATTCTTAAAGTCTTTAAGATTATTTGTAGAATTTTTTTAGCTTCCTTAACAATATCCTCCTCTCTCCGTGTACCAAATCACCCAGATAACCCCTCCTCAGTCGCCCACGCACAGCAGCTGCTCCTTGTTGCTGCTGGGGTTGTGTTGGTGTGTTCTTCGGGTTTTTTGTTGGTATTGTTTCTGGTAGCACTTGAGGCAGAGAAGCGACTGGGAAGCTTCTGGGATCGCAGGCGGGCATTCAACTCGCCCCTGCCCGCTCTGCCACGATGTCCTTGTTGTTTGTTGTTCTTGGCAAATGTTTTGCTTGTGTTTTATGGTCAGTTCTAATGTGCTTCGCTTGCTGCCGCTCCTGGAGCTGCGAGTGTGCCGAAGTACTTAGTGTTAATAAACTTTTATAAATATTCTCTTTGACACTTTTAGCACGAAATAAAACTGACAAATAAATCTGATTAATCATTGCACTTTGCGCTTTGTAATAGCACTTTATCGTAGTTTATTTTTCCCCCAGCTTCCGCTTACCTAGGACCCGTAGTCGACACGTGTGCGTGTCCCTTGCCTGTTTGTCAGGGACTATGAGATAATTTTCGATACGGAGGTGAGATGGCCAATCCATCAAGTTTAAAGGTCGGGCTTAGTCAGGGCTTCCCCCTCCTCGCAAACTTGGAATATTTTTTGATTGCCTGCAAATTCAATTGGCCCCGTCCGTGGCCCTGCGGCCACTTTATTGTTTTTTAAGGCATGGCTATTGGCTTCAATCGAGCGGCTTTATTACACGTGAATTCCTATAGATACTCGGTTATATAGCCGGGGTTGGGTTGTTTGCCAAACAAAATCGTTTGATAACAGAACCATTTCGGGGCCATGAACTCTGACGTACGTAGGTACTCATCAAATGCAATGAAAAAATCCGGGGAGCAGCGGAACCCAATTGGAGATGCATCCGCGAATGGGTTTTACTCGCCGAGTTCCATCCTCTCTACCCCCCCCCCCCCCCCCCCCCCCCCTTGGACAATTCTAGGCAAATACAATTTTGAACGCATCACAACACGCAAACACAATCACAAATGGGCGGGCAGGGCAGTCCTCGAGGGTGAATTGGGGTCCTTTTGGGAGTTGAAGGGGTTCTGAGGCTGACGGGAGCATGTACGCATCCTGGTGCGGACTAGGATGCAACACAGAAAATGGAGTGTCACAGCAGCACTTGGCCATCGTCCGTCCATCCTGGCCATTGATATGCGTCGCGGTTTTTTTTCGTTCAAGAGGTATGAGGGGAGTCTGTTGGATAGGTCGATTTTGGGGAAGTAGAGGGACTTTACAATGATCATATACCTTAAACAAACAATTCTTTATATTTTAGGGAACAGCAGCTTTTGAGGATTCAATCAGCATCCAAGACATACAAATCCTTTTAGTGTTAAGTAGAAAATATGGAGATAATTAAGCTTATAATGAATTATAAACAAATTTTATACACTTTGTATATTTATTAATATTTTTTGTATTATTTTGAACTAAACTACTAGGAAATAATATCTAATAAATATCTTTAATACAAACTAGTATTATTTTTAATAAGAAAGATGTATCAATGCTATTTCTAAGCATAAGTATAATTTTTATATCTATTAGAGAAGATTTTCTTTTGAATACTTGAACATTTCGTAAAATTTTCGAGTGTTTTATTAGAAAGAGATGGATAAAATTTAATAATTTAAAGAATTTACGTGTTTGTCGTATTTTAGTTGTAGATTTTTTTAAGTTTTAATTATAATTTAGATGTTTTTTTTTAACTTTTTGATGCATTTCAGCCTTTTTATAAAAACAAGATTAATGTTAAAACATTTGTTAACTGTTCTGTCTCGGGATTGATTCGAGTACCGGGTATTACAAAGTCGGGAAATTTCTTCAAAGCAATTTTGACTTGATTCTGGACTTCACATCTGCTCCCTTCCTTCTTTTTTGCCTTCTCTCTCCCTCTCTTACTTTCTCTCTTTCTCGCTGCCTTGCGAAGAGGTCACACTTAATTTCCGCTCGCAGTCGTAGCATACTTTTTGGGGCAGTGGCCACTGCTGCTGCTGCTGCTGCTGTCATTGTTGATGCAGCCCTGTGCTTGGCGATGTCAGTTGCGCTGAACTTTCAACATCCGCTTTTCATTTACACACACACACGCACACACCCCGAATGGGGGGTACGTATTTGACCCCTGACCTGTGCCTCCATCTTGTCGTTGTTGTTGGCGGCAACATCTGTTGATTATTTTGGCGCTTCTTTCGCTTGTTTTTTGCACTCCAGTAGCCTATATATACGGTATCGACTGTACATACAGCCGTTACAGAAAAAACACAACAACAATAAACAGAACACACAAAAAATCAGCATCCTTTGACCTGTTACTCTGACCTGCACAAGTGAAAGGTAATAAAAAAGAGTCCTTTCAGAGGTAACTGAAACCAGTTTCCCAAGGGTACCGAAAATATTACTCATAGAAAAATAATAGGTAGAAAATATATATTTATTTTAGAGATTACTAACAATACTAATAAGTTAATATATATACTAATTTACTAATATTCTAACTTACTAATATATACTAATATACTAATACAATTAATTAATGCATTAATATATATTGAAATTATTATTTAAAAAATCCATATAAATAAATAAGTCCA
>VNJW01009730.1:0-30779 GCA_008042615.1 Drosophila auraria
ATATATGTCGGAACGGTCGAAATCGGACCACTATATCCTATAGCTGCCATAGGAGTGATGGCGAAATTAATGTACAAAAATTTTTAATTTCTCTGTTTTTCAACGAATTTCTATAAATTTCGAGATATAGTCATTTTTTATAGTTCTAGAATTACGGTTTTAATTTCATTAAGATCGGACAACTATATCATATAGCTGCCATAGAAGGGATCCGTCGATTTATATGAAAATGTAAAATTCTACATGTAAAATGTAAAATTCTACATGTAAAATGTAAAATTTACAAAATTTACATAATTTGACATTTTTTTTTTGGTAATGCCAAAATGGATCGATTTTCAATGATCCAATTGCTGACTGCAAGGGTATATAAACTTCGGTTTACCGAAGTTAGCTTTCTTTCTCGTTTAATATCTATTTTATCACCTAAAAACAAGATCTAAGCGAATTCTTGGGGTTAGGGAAAAATATGTTGTCTTGTTGTTATTTTTACTACTATTAATATATAATATCCCACCTAACTATAAAGAGTTTAGCTTAGAATGACTTAAAAATCCTTATATCCTTCGATTCTATTATATAAACTTTATTAATATCAGTTTCCCAAGATACTGAATGATTATTTTAAGCTAAACTCTCTCTTAGAGCCTCCCAAAAAATATAAATTCTTAAGAACTTTGACTGACAACTTGTGTGTTCTTTCTCTACAATATTTCTTCCTGTGCACTAATATTTCTGGATGATTGTCTTAAAGCTGTGGTAGGTAGGAATGTGTGTGTTGTTCTTGTGATTGAGATTGTGTGTGATTGCCCAGCCAACCTTTAATGGACTCGAGATAATAAAAATCTATGCAGATTAGGGGGTTCTTTTTGCCACATACACATATTATACATGTATAATTAGTCGAGTTAATTTGCATAAGCAAAGATTTGCCTAATGAAGAAGTCAGAGAAAAATTAAGAAGAATTAAATAAAAAAGAAGGTAAATGAAGGGCGAAATCAACAGGCAAATAAAAAACAAAATCGTTTAGCAATCAATTTGGGGAAATTAATCGAGCAAGGAGGACGCGGACCACCAACACTGACTGACAGACAGACAGACAGCCCAGCCAAGCGACGATAACAAGTTCGAACGAGAATTCTTTGGCAAGACTTGTGACAAGACCCCTCCCCCTATGCCACCCACCTGCCCCGACCCGCCCCCCTTTTTTTATACAATATCTATCAAATGCTGTTATATGTATCTGCATATGTGTATGTACGCATGTATTCGTGTGCCACTATCACACACTCACAGCTGCGGTTGAAATATTAGCAGTATTAGCATGAGTTCGCGAAAACAAAAGCAAGAATGAAAGTACATATGTACATATATGTTAGTGTAAATCTTCAAGGTTCTCTTTGGTTGTAATTTAAGGAATCTATTGTATTTTTTAGTGTAATATATGATACAAAAATACAATGTAAAGCTGAGAACCCATTGGAAATTGAATCCTTTGCAATGTATTTGATTATAATATGTATTTAATTATAATATAAAATAGGAAGAGAATGTAATTCTTGCACTGAACTTTTGATAAATATTTTAAGTGATATTAAACACAGTTTTTAAAAGAAATTTAATTAATTGTTTACTGCTCAAGTCTCAAGACAATCTGTTAAATTTATAAATTCCACTGACACAATTTAAACAATTAATATTTGCACCATGTTTTTCACCGAAAAGATTAAGATGTTTTCCCTTTTTTAAGGTGAAGGAAAATGACTCAATCCAAATATTATTTATTTAACCTAATTTATTTTGACAGGCATTCCTAGTGCTTTAGTTAAGGTAACCATATATTTTCTATTAGCAAAAACCCTTTCTATAATCTAACACCTATTATCTCACCCCCAACTGTCTAAGAGAACGAAGTACAGCCAGCACAGCAAAAAAAATAATTGAATGGAGCGGCATTTAACGTCCAACTGCGAAGAGAGAGTAAACAAAAGTCGATGGAGGCTTCGATTGGTGCCTCTCGATCGAGAGGGGCGACAAGAAGGTAGACGGGGGGTGTGTGGGAAGCGGATGTCGAACTCGCGTCAGCATCACGAGCACACGTGACGCGATGATACATTTCACATTTCACATTATATTCGTCCCCATAATACACACATTTAATTAGCCAGTCTGAGCTGAGGCATATAGGATAAATACCAAAGAAATGAATATAATGTCGAACGGAAAATGCTGGGAAATTGCCATGTGGCCATGGCTGACTGAATGGTCGAGAATAATGTGTTTTTGGCATATACAGTGGCTGCTGACTAAGGTAAAAACAACAGTAATCGGAAGTTGTTAAACTTAAAAAATATAATTTTCATATTATAGAGTCTATATTTGGCTTTATTAAAATATTTGTGCCAAATGCAGATAAGAAATCTTGAGTTATTAATAGAAATAATTAATTTGGGCATATGCCTAATCAAAAATGTTTTTGGGGTTTTGTTTATTTTATTAAAAAATTGTCCAGAGATAAGAACCCAAAAATATTAAAAAGCCTCAGAAGATGAACTTTCTTTCCTTTGAGTTTATAATTCCCAACTAGTGTGTCTGTAAACTTATTTGCACTGGTTTTTATGAGCAAACTGCAAATTGTATGAGTAAAGTTAAGTGCTTTGTTAAACAATCACCCAATTTTTCCATTTATTGGTGAATTTACTTTATTTTTGCAAAATCTCCGCCCAACAATCCTATCTCTTGGGGGTGGGACGTCTAGATACCATCCTACACACGTGTTAGGCGCGACAGGCCCCACCAGACCAAAGAAATAAAGAAATATGTATATAAAATAATATATATTCACTTTTCTAGTCATATGCTGCTGTGGCTGGCTAAATTTAAATGGCCCATTTAAATTTGCTTAAAGTGTAGCGACTAACGAGGAAATTTCAGAGGCTTGGCGTGAAAATATTGTTATTGAAATGAGCAGATATATATTATTATCTGTTGGATAGAATAGATGTACACAAGTGTTGTTAGATGGACGCACATAAATCATAGAAGAGAAGAAGCCAGAACAAACAGAACAAAGCACACACACGTCACAATATAGGAGTTAATAAAGAGAGCGGTGTCTGTCTGTTTGGTTAAATGTCAAGTCATATTTGGGGGACAGAGATACGCGTGACAGCCGGGATCGGGGTCTGTTCCAAGACGTTGCCGATTACGGGTTAACAAAATGCATTTTTAAATAATAATAAAGCAGCACAAGGACGCAGCGGCACACAGGTAAAACAGCGGGGAAACTGGACGTGGACTTGGTACTCTGTAGGGTTCAGTTCAGTTTCAGTTTTGCAAAACAGAAGGATCTGTGGCTCCGTTTTTTTCTTTGTCGCAACTCACCTTCGCTGCCATTCGGCCGGGAGGCAGCCTTGGCCAAGCAGCGCGGACAGGATGCGGTTAGATCGATGAGACTGTGCTCCGGAGCGGCGAAGGGCAGATCTTTGTAAACGAACGTGGTTGGCGTGGGCGGGTCTGTGAGTGTGGTGGCGTGTGGTTGGTTTTGGTGTGTGAGTGGGTATTAGATTAGCCCTGGCCAAGGATTACAGCTCCCCCCGGTCGTCGGTCGTCCATGGTCGTGTTTGACTCATAAAGTACTCATAAAGTTGTCCTATGATAGCAGGCTTTGCCAGGAATTGCGACAGGAAATCGACAGACATGTGATCAGAACTGGCCACCTCCTTATCTATATATCTTATCGGTAAGCGCTTTCGGCAATCTACAAGAAACCCCCGCCTCTTGGCAGCCCCCCCGGGTTGGCGAATCCATTAATAACCATAATTGACAAATTGTTTGCACGAGTTAAAGGAAGTGAAATGGCCTCGAGTCACGCAATCAGGACATCGAGTAGGAACTCGAATCGTGCTGTCCAAAGGAATTACGTAAGGTTTCATTGAAGACGTGACTTTCGTGGGGGCCGTATATACCCAGAGATGTAGACTAGATATACCCATCTATACTATCTATATAGAATGGCGGCTGTCGCACTTGCCGATTTTAAAAATACCCCTAGCATATATAGTATAGGGATTCTTTGTGGTTGGTCGCCTCTCTCTCTCCTCGGAAAGTAAATATTTTGATTTATTTTCGATGTTTCGAGAATCCGCCTCTGTTCAAACTTGACAGTGTCGCTCGGAAAATGCTTGCAATGTAAGACTCCTCTCTCTCCTCCTAGCCAACTTCTACTCTCGGTTCTTTCGTTCGGTAGCAGCAGCAGCTCTTCTCTACTTACCCTCTTTCTCGGTCAGATCGGAGAACTTCACGCCGCCACTAGAGTTCGAAGGTGGGGGAAGAAACAGAGAGAAAGACAGACGGAGGGATTAGCATCTTCTCGTGGAATATCTACTGGTATTCACTAGACAAAAAGGAGAGTTGTTCGAGAACGTGACTCGATTCGAATTGATTTGTATCGGAATAAAAGATGATGTTCGTCTCAGGCAGAGGACGAGGGGCAGGCAAAGCTACTGGGGGCCAGTCTCAGGTGGCGGCCTCCTTGAGCGGCTCCTTTCGCCTTGAGTGCCACGCTTTCGTTTGACTTTACTGTAGTTTTCTTAATTTTTTTGAGTGTAATTGAGTGTGTGGAGAGAGCATTTACCTGAGTAAAACAGTGGCCGTTTCAGGCACGCGGAATACCTGAAAATATTTAACATGCTCATTGCTTTGTTTCGAGTTTTCGGGGGGCAATAGAAATGTTAAGAGAGGAGGGAGTATCTAAAGGTAACGCTACTCCTCATCATCCTCTTCCTCCTGCGCCCGCTCCTGCTTGGGCGCCACTTACTCTAGGATCTCGGCCTAGGATCCCCCAAGCCCACCAACCCACCCTGGCTTCCCCATGACACTCACCTTCCATCCAAGGTTCTCGAAGAAGGTGCACAACCGGGACTGGCCCGTCGTCTTGCCGCCACAGGGCCCTGAAAATGCATAATAGAATATTGTGTTAAATATATTATTTATCTTTATTTAGTTACAACTGAGTTAAGGTTAAATTTCTGACAAAAACAAGGTGAAGGTTTCCCTATTTGTTTTTTAATTTAAATCAAATAGGACTTAAATGTGAAAACACGTGTAATACGTTTAAATTTATTTTATGCTACTCTTGTGCTTAGAACTTGTTTTAAAACCAAAAACAAATGACTAAAAATTCTATTCTTAACATGAGCCACTAATTAAGTTAATTTAAAACGTAGAACATAAAAAGCTTGAATGAATTTCATGATGACTAAAGCTTATATGAATTTTTCGTTGTCTAAATTTCAAGTTCTTCAAGTTCAAGTCAACACATATTACTTTCTCAGATAAGAAAGATACGACTTTCGATAAAGGTAAGTCAGTTCCTTTGCATTGTTTGAATTGACAAGAAGGAATTAATATATATAGACTTGTGCCCCAAATACCAGTGAGTCAACTACAGTCGAGAGTTCTTTGCGATTAGCTTTGTGAGGCTTGACCCTGACTGCAATTACGCCCATTAATGGCCATCACGGTCGATGCACTGTTCAGCGATCAGGGGAAATCGATTCGGAGTGCACTCCAAAAATGTCAGACAGGAAAAGTAAAGAAAAGGAATCCCAGCTAACAGATAAGCAGTTCTTTGAATGGGTCTTAGTGGGAATTTAGTGGGGAATTTTCTATAACGTACTAGAGCAAGCCCCACGTGGCGATGGGGCCTGTCTTTTATCAGCCTGCCTCCTCTTCCTTTATTAGCTTTCTATGAAACGAAACGAAAGCGATAATGCACAGGGACAAGTAGTATACGTATATATAAGCGAGAGATATGCCCGCCAATACATCAATGCTATATTTGTTTTTGTGGGGCTTCGGCTTCTAATCACAGCCATAACTTGAGCCAAATTAAATGATTAGACCACGCGCCCGACCACTGCTCATATGATGATGATGATGATGATGATGGCCCGGCCGAAAAACTGGTTCTGCGTTTTACATACGTCAGGCGGCACGGGTGCTTTGAAAAAAGCCGGTAGCCGCAGTAGCTGTGCATAATGAATACAAAGTATATTCCTACATAGAATATGTGGGGAATGGGAAAGGAAACCCGAAACCGAAACGGAAAACCGACCCGTGAGAATCCGCGTGGCGGGGAAGAAGCTGCGACGCGCAGGACACAATCTCTACCCCTCAATCGCAGCGCGACCTTGACACAAATCGTAAACAAATCGGAATTTGGGGGTGGGCCCTGGATGCGAGAATACGAGGACACGCTCGGACACTTGTAACAGATACACAAAACCCAGGAACTGTTCGTTGCCTGGGAAAACGACCATAACTCACCGCCAGTTAGGACAATCTTGTACACGCGCTTCTCCTTCTGGGACACGGAGCCCATTTTGATTAACTTGAGGCTGGGCATGGCGCCTGGCTTCGGTGAGGTGGACTTGCTGATCACAACCTGCTGCTCCTGTTCTTTCTCCTGCTGCTGCTGCTCCTGGCCATTGCTGGTGGCCATCATCGACTGCTGTCCGTTGAGGAGTGTGGCGGCAGGTAGTTGGTCGGCTGTCGTGGCCATGTCTTCGGTATTCTGTCGGAGAGGAGCCGACTGGCAACTGGCGACTAACTGTGTGTGGTGGCACGCACAAAACTCTTCTACGTCGCAGCTGGCTGGCTGGCTGGCACACGGTGCACGTGCCTTTTTAGGTTATGCCTGCCTGCGAAATGGGAGCAATGCTCGCTGCTCCTTCTCCTGCTCCTGCGGTTCCTGCGAGGATTCGGTGCGGTGTAGTAGGTGGGGTGGGGAAACCCAGTCCTTGGCCTCACAAACTTTGCGCTCTGCAATTCAAAAAGCCGAACTCGCGTGGGATAATCATGCCCAGCGATTGCGCGGGACACTCTTCAGTTGCGAAAAGCCGACGACTACTGGGATATAGAGATTCACCAACGACCAAAGGGGCCAGCGTCAGACTGTTTGAATCCGCGTCGCATCCGATAAATTGGGCGATATCAAAGTTTATGCGTTTTGTGGTGGGTTATCATTCTGTTTACGAGTTGACACCGCATTAATATTACACAAGTCGAGGCGAAATAACGAATAGTATTGAAAATGAGTGCCGACCGTCGGTCTTATACTTTTGCCTAAACGCAGTATGGACGCGTGCTGCTGCGGGAAAAACACGGAAAGTTATCGAAAAAGCCGGATTAAGCTGTTGGTCATATTAAAAGCACACAGCTGATGGGCTTACAAAATAATTGCAAAATATTTTTGTTTATGATATTAAAAAAGGACGGATAATAATAATAAAAACTCAATAAATTTGGTTTATTAATTATATTTTTTCACAATATAAAATTGAAATCGAATAAAATTAAAAATCCATTGAAAGTGACGTATAGTCGTCTTGCTGGCACTTAGGTAAAACCCTATGGTTGCTGTCAATCCTCTAATGAATAAAGTTTTTAATGTAGTATCATAAAACTATAAAAGAAAAACCTTAAATATTTTTGAAACACAATAATAATATAAGAATTAAGTGTCGAGCTTCATCACAGCTATTCTTTTAGTGGAAATAACACATTTCATAGGTTACATTTTTAAATTTATATAGAAGACTGTTTTTTTTTTTTTAATTTCAGAAAGTTTAGTTTTACATATTTTTTTTACAATTTGGAGCGCTTTTCTTCTCTTCTTTGTGAGTGACCAGGTTTCTATAATAGTTTGTTTTGGTATTTTAGGTATTTAACGCCTATATTATTTTTTAGGTCCTTCAACTTTGTGCAGGTATCTTCCAGTTGCCCCACCACGGTCACACTTGTCTAATTCCCAATTTAAAGCGTAGTTTATCAACGGACGATGCGCGCACGTCCCCCGAAAACAGCAATATTAAATTAAGCAACATCAGTGCCACAGATAGTGCAATTGCAATAACCAAATCCGTATTATCAGACCCGAAAAAAAGCTCTGGTGTGTAAATTTTCACCCACATGTGCGTGCGTGCATGTATGAGTGAGCGAGTGTCAAAATGACAGCAGCAACAACAAGCAAAACAACAACAACAAAATCCACCAAAACAACAACAACCAGCGAAGAAGAAGCAGCAGTATAGCCAGCCAGCTGTGCGAGGTCGTGTTTTCCCCCTCTCCCGTTGACAAGAGCGAAATAATAGAAAAATAACACATATTTTGACAAAATTTTCGGTCCTTTGGCAAAGCAAGTAGAAAAAAAGCAAAACAACAGAAAACGGGAGACAGGAGAGAATCGAGTCCAAAATTGTTCGTTACTTGTTACCTCATTTCAATCTCACCGAGCGTGTTATGAACATACTAAAACCAGCCAAGCTCAAGTGCATCGTGTTTAACCAACTGCGTCACACTTGGACGTTTCTATTGTTTGTGGCCGATCTGCTGCAGGCACTTCTCCGCCTACCGCTTCCACGTCCGCGTCCATCCTCTGACCAGCTGGAGCCTCTGCTTAACAACAACAACAACAATAATAACAACGAAGTGATCATGGAGCAGGATCTGCCGGAGGAAGGAATGGATCAGCAGGCTCCGGAGGTGCAGCAGCAGCAGCCGTTTCTACCCGAGCTGCAGCCCGGGAATCTGGACGAGCGTCAGCACGCGGAATTCATTGCCATGCAGGCCCTGCAAGCCTATCAGGGTGTTGGCGAGGCCATGGATGCAGCCAGCGATTTGGACGAGGAGGAGGAGGAGGAGGATGACGACGATGTGGATGTGGACTATGGCGACACCGATTCGGGCTCCGAATTCGAGGAAATGTACTCAGACGACTTGAACAGCTCCAGTGATGAGCTGGAGGAGGACAAGGACAGTTCGAAGAGCGTGCTGAAGGCCTACCAGTCGCCGAATGAGCCGATGGATCAGCAGCAGCTGCGTCCCTACGCCTTCCAGCCGCTGCGTCTGGTCAAGTGCCAGTACAAGAAGCATTGCAAGGGCGGCTTTCCACTGGAGCGCAGTGGCCATCGCATCATCGCCTCCAACTCGCACCTGTACTCGCTTGGCGGCTACAATCCGCGCAGCGCCCTCCTGGCCTCCCGGCGCGGCCATTGCCTGCTGTTCCAGGAGCTGTGGAGCTTCAACTTTGCCACCCGCACCTGGAAGCTGGAGCTGAATGCAGATAATGCCAGCAATATGCCCGTCGAGCTGGCCTCCAATGCGTTGACCATTCACAATAACGTGTTGATTGTGAGTATCTATCGGGGACTATCTAAATGGGGAGGCGGGGCGGTGGAAAATGTGCAGGAAGGGCAGGAGGGGCGGTTAAGCAGACGAAAATAGATGAGCGAGTGTGATTGTCTCTCTCTCGTAGCATCTCTGTGTGTGCGTGTGTCTGTGTTGGGCTGCACTGGAAGAAAGAATTCTTGGTTAAGATCGGTTTTGTTTTGATTTTATATTATTTTAATTTGAAATCCGATTAGAATTACCATGGCTTGTGGTTTATATTGGGTAATTAAAGTAATGATTTAATTTATATAAGTATAAATCCAGGATAGCTATCGATATTTGGAATTATATAAATTGGAAGTAGCTGAAGAAATAGGAAGCGTAGGTTCTTGGGTTTTAGAGCTGATAGTTAAGAAATTAGTTTACAATAAGCTATGACACAACCTCTTTATGGGTAAACTTGTTATTTGTTTCATAATATCAGCTCTTCAAGTGATCTATTTGCTTTTGTTTTTGTGTAGGAAAGCGAAAACCATCAATTGCAAATGAAAACTTGTTTGTGCTCGAAAAGTTGAGAAAAAACAATTGAATTGGTGGTGAAAGAGCGGAGGAGAAATCACACACAGCTGATCGGGCTGATCCCACTCTCGCGCTCTGGAGAGATGTGTACACAGAGAGAGAGAAATTTCGAGAGAGAGCGAATGAAAGAGGGTTATTCTGGGCACTGAGAATCGAAGAATTGCCAGGGCCAATGCCACGCCCAGCTTGGCAGGGCCCAGCACCTCCTTTACGCCGCCTCTGCCTCTTTCTCTGGCTCTGCCTTTTTGTTTATGCATTCTAAACACCCGAAATGTCAACCCAAACAGCTGCCCATGGCCATTGCCATTTGCCTCTCACTCTTTGCCCACTGGCAGTCCCAGTTCCACCACCTCCTCCCTGGCCTCCCATCCGACTCTGCGCATGCCAGGCAACCCTCTTTGGGCCGTCGTGTTTTGTTTTCCACTTTTCGTTACTACGCAGTTGTTGTTTATGCTGCTGCCGCATGCAACAACTTGTTTTCCAGCTTTCCCCACCTCGCTCGCTCGTGCTGGAAAACTCAAAACATTGTATTTACCATTTTTTATCCAAACAGTCAGCGAGCCAGCCAGCTGAGTGCGCGGGCTTTTTCTGGGAGGAAGCTCTGGCGGGGCAGAGGTGGCGAACTGGGGGATAAATTGAGGAAAACTGAAAACTGAAAGCAAAACCAAACGGTAGCTGTTGGCATTTTATGCTGGTTTCCCTTGGTTTCCCCCAATGCATTCCACAATTAGCTATAATTTGATGACGAATCATGCCCCGACACATACACACATGAAAAAAAACACACTGGAGACACATGTTTCCGCTTATCTGGCCTGCAGCTCAGCCTCTGTTCTGCTGCCGATTCTCTTTCTACTCTCTTCTCCTCTTTCTATTCTTTCTCTTTGTACTCCTCCTCCACCTCCTCTCCTTCTTGGCGTTGATAAGCTGCTGCTCAAGTATCTGCTAATTGAATGCAATGTCAGGGGCGTGGATGCAGCCCGCTTAACTCTCTATGCATATCTATATCCATGTGTGCATTTCATGCGTGTCAGAAATTATTTGAAAAGTCTAGGGTATTTTCTAATAATATTATTAATAAAAGCCCTGAGAAACTATTACTTGATATCGCTATTTGACCTTTGATAATCTGGGAATTACGCCTACATAAAAGATTCAACTTCTCCCTCACAAATTGTACCCTTTCCTTTAAGCCCTAAATCGATAATCTAAATATTTTATAAGCTCTCTTAAAACATTCAATTAATAATTCACCTAATCCCCTTTTCAGTCTCATGGCGGCACTGGCTATCCCTTTGGAGAATCCTGCTCCAACGACTGCTACGTTTATCGCACGGCCAGCACTGGCGCGACACCTGGCGTGGAGCGGCTTAAGGTCACCGGTGATCTGCCCACGGCTCAGTATGGACCTGGTATAGTGATCCACAAGCACTTCCTGTACACGATTGGTGGAACGACGGGCTTTGACTATACCTGTGATGTGTATCGCCTGGATTTGCACACCCGGAAGTGGGAGAATGTGTACATTAGTCGCCCCGAGATGCGCGATGATCCGGAGGGACGCTATCGCCACGAGGTTGTGTACGATGGCAAGCACATCTTCGTGCTGGGCGGAGGTACATCGCACTCCGTGTACGATCTGCAGCGCATTCCGGCCTATAACCTGGAGGCAAACTGCTGGGATTACTTTGACACCTATCCCGACCGTCGCACGGCCGACATGGATGATGGCAACAGAGGCTATCCGCGGCCGCGCAAGTGCTTCTCCTGTGTGCAGCACCAGTCCTCGAATGGAGATATCGAGGCATTCATCACAGGCGGTCTACAGGTGAGAAACCCAAAGAGCTTCTTTTGCCGCGTTGAACAGCTGCTAAGGATAGCCTATCACTTTGCATTTGCAGGGCGACTTCTCCACGTATTTCTCAGACATCTGGAAGCTGAATCTGCGCACCAAGCAATGGTTCCGCATCGAGACAGCCACCCTGCCGCGTCCCCTGTACTTCCATTCGGCTGCCCACTCGGATAATGGCTGCATGTACGTGTTCGGCGGCATCGAGTATAACGACAAGGAGATGCGCCGTCGCAAGGACCTGTACAAGATGTGGATGACGGTGCCCAAGCTGAGCGAGATGTGCTGGGATGCCATTACCTACTACAATGACAATCTGGACTTGTACGACCGGAAGACGCTGCTCGGAGCCGGTATTCCGAAACGTTTCGCCGAACGCCTGCCGCCCCAGCGAAGGAAGCTGATGGACAAGAACCAGCCAGATCCGTCCATGCTATTTTCGCTGTACTCGAACCCGAAACGCGCCCGCTCCACCACGCAATAGGCCCCCCGTTCCATCGAAAATAAATAAGTGAAGACGTGGAGAGAGAGAGAGAGAGCTCGGAGATAGCCTCGTCTCCCCGCCATGAATCTGTTTGAGTTGCAGAACTTTACGTTACTATTGTTTTAAAAAGTTTTGTTTCACATTGAGAGCGCGCGCTGTGATCGAATACGAAGGACATTTATAGTTGTACACATACATATTTTGATATTTCGTAGACTCGGATGGATGGATAGGCGAAAGGACACATGTTTAGCATGTAAATAAGATTGTAATTAAGTTTAGCTAGCGGAACAACAACAACAACAACAACAGCCAGAGACAGGCCATGCGTATGTATTCTAAACTTCAGCTTACAGATCAGCCAGCGCACCCCACGCCCCACGCCCCACAGCCCACCCAAACCTACACCCGCTGTAACACCTAACACCCTCCAGTATCTCACTACCAAGCAGGTCCCCCAACTCACTCGAAAATCGTTCACCCTTCTCTAGATCCAAACACCCCACAGTACACGCAAAACGAACCAATATTGAAGGCTACACCAAACAATGTCATATATAGAGGGGGCCCCCAACGCCAACCCCCCGATGTATTTTTGTCAAAGTGTACATAATACTTAGCGGTAGTAATATTTAATTAACATAAGACTCTCCATCATTATTGCGATATCATGTACCAATGCAGTGCGTACGGTACTGCCAGCCCCCGCGGCGAACGTCGGTTCGCTCGGATTATATTATTACCCAAGACTAAATTTGGTTGAATCTAAGTTAATAAATAAATTTTTAATGCAACACCATCAACGCCATCGCCCTCTCGTCTATTGTTGTTCGTACCATTCGCATCCTGGCACTGCGTAGTTGTCAATGACCTAGTTTTTCACGGTTTGGAAGTCCTCGCAAGGGATGGGAAGGGCAAATTCAAAGGCTCTGTGCTGAGTCATGCGCAATTTGCAGTCCCAAATGCACCCTGCCAGTAGCCATGATTTTCGGCTAACTGCGTCGTAGCCAGCAGCACCAAAGGCCAAAGTACAGGTATTCGGGGCAATGAAGCGTTTTCGAATCCGGTGGTTGAAAAGCAAAGACTGTTGCTCTGACCCTGCGGAGAGCGTTGATGCATCACGGCGGCCTGGGAGTGAGGGAGGGAGGAAGGCAGACTGCAGTTTTTGCTGCGTAATAGATGGGTCCGTCCGTGACCTGGTTTTCAGCAATGACGTCACCGAGTACGCCTACCAATTCTCGATGAGCCGGAAGTTATGGTTGAAGCGAAGATAATTTTATTGCCATTTTAGCTAATGTTGTGGCAGCAATAAATAAATTCAGACAATATCTTGAGATATGAAGGTAGTTTTGTGTCATTAAAAGGAAAGAAAATATATTTCCGGATAATCTAATATATAAAAGTAGTACAAAATGAGGGTTACTTCCTAGAAGCAATGTACAAGTCAACAAAATATATATGTGCATAGTTAACAAATTCAATATGATTTTATTTTTATTTAAACTTAAAGAAATTGCTTTAATAAATGTTTTCTTCTTAACATTGTCTTTTTATTCATATTGACAATATTATAATGGTTTAAGAGAAAGGTTAACAAGTTTTAGGAAAAAATATGTGTTAAAAAATATAAAATAGCTTAAATATAAAATTTAAACAATCATTCAATTAGAATTTGGGTATTTAGAGAATATTTGTTTTCATTAAATAATATAATTTAATGTGAGCGCTGCATATGCACTATTTACACTGCAATGTATTTGTGTCATCACCTAAGTCGTGGTCTTGTGACATTTGCAAGGATCAGGTTCTACTGTTTTTAAAACCGAAATTATTGGTTTTGTTTACCGAAATAATCGAAGCTTAATCAATATAACAGCCTTTTAGCCAGAATTTCTATATTTTGGACTCGGATCCAGCGGTTTAAAATTCCTTAGGATAAGTGCATCTTGTACTCGGGTCTGAATTTCTTTTGTGTGTTGCTGTGATATTTACAAAAATCTAAGAATAAATTTAGTTGCGCAATATAGAGCTTTAAAAACTAGCTACTTTACTTTAATTTAAACAACTAATACGAATTTAAGCCCAAATTAACCACATGCACCTTGTCATTTTGAAATTGCCGCCAAAGAAGTGGCATTCACCCTGCCACGCGTTCACCCTATCAGCTGTGCCATTCGGAGTGCATGGTGAATGCGTAATTGTTTTGTTGTTTTCCTTTCTTTCACATTAAAAAACATAAAAAATGCTGAAACCCAAAGCCTTGACGCAGGTCCTCAGCCAGGCCAACACCGGCGGCGTGGAGAACACACTGTAAGTCGAGCCATATACCTGTAATATTCCTACAATTAAGAGTTTTCCGCAATCCCCACAGCCTGCTTAGTCAGGAGGGCGCACTTCTGGCATACTCCGGATATGGCGACAAGGATGCCAGGATAACGGCCGCCATAGCCAGCAATATTTGGGCGGCCTACGAGAAGCACGGGAGGAATGCCTTTCGCGAAGATCGCCTCACCTTTGTGCTGATCGACTGCGAGAACGGTCATGTGGCCATCACACAGGTGAGTGCTTGATTCAGTCTCAGGGAATCTACGACTTACTCCTTCTCTTACAGGTGGCCAGTGTACTGCTGTGCCTGTATGCGAAGCAGACTGTGGGCCTGGGCCTGCTCAAGCAAAAGGCCATGTCGCTGGCCGCGTATTTGGAGCGACCGCTGAAGCAGATCTCGGCCTCATAAAGATAAAGCTCCGATAGCAGATGGCGAACTGAATATGTTTATAAGTGTATGCATTAATATTGAATTAAATATTGTAAAAAACATGATTTTTAAAAAATCTATAACTTCCTCCAAGTACCTTTTCGGGTCATTATACTAAATTAGCTTTAAACTTCCAGCATTCAACTTGAAAATGTGAGAAACTCACTTAATATATTCCTTAAATTTTCAGAGTAAAAATGCATCCCTTTCTTTGGGTAAACTTAATATTTGATTAGCTTTAAGGATAGAGAAGGTCAGGTGTTTATTATTCTGCCAGATTTGTTCACATTAATTAAGACAAATGTATGGGGTATAGAAAATTAGATTGTTGACTTATTTACTAAGTGTCTGGAGTCCTCTGCAAGCGCTTATTCGATGGCATATAGCTTCAGGGTGCGGTCCATGCTGGTGGAGGCGAGATATTGCGCGTGCTTGCCGAAACGAACGCCCGTTGCCAGGGCTGTGTGGTCGTTGAATACCTTTAAATCCTGCCACTGCTTGCACAGGTAGACCCTGAAAATATAAGGAAGGAACAATTTATATTGGCTTAGCAACAGAGTAAACAATTTTTGCAGAGAAATACTATTTAAAAATGAGGAAATTCAAGCGCAAAGCTTATCGAAATTATGAAAGTAAGTTTTAAATTAAGACAGCGCCTATATTTAGCATTAATTCTGTGCTTTTCCAGATTTCGTGAGGCCCAAGACCCATGTGGAGCCGGAGCCACCAAAGCCCATCAATTTAACCATTGAGGATTTCAATGCGGTAGGAAAATTTGATGTATATGCTTTAGAGTCGAGATTAAACCCTCTTTCTTAGCGCGGCGAAATTGCCAATCCGCGGGCTCCTTGCGTGGTGACCACCATTGATCCCGACTACATCAAAGATGCCAGTCTGCAGCGTTTGGCCAGAAAGTTTCGCATGAAAACGTAAGATATTAAGAGAAGAAATGGCAAACCCTTCAAATATCCTCACTTTCTAGAGACATTCTACTCCTGCGAGAGATCACTCGAAACCGCTTCATGTACTTTGCCACTCAAGAACTTTACCTGGACCGTAAGCGGGAGAAAGAGCAGCAAGACAGCCTGTTCGAAAAGGCCGAAGAGTTCCACAAGTTTGCGGAGGCTTCACTCAAGAAGATGGAGGCGGGGGAGTTCAAGAAAATGCTGGAGGCCCAAGAGAAACTCAAGGCCCTGAAGGAAAGCAAGGTGGCCGAGGAGCTCAACGAGGTGAAGTTGGAGCACCAGCGGGTCCTGATGGAAGTCCAAGAGGTCTACGGCCGCTTTCAGTATTTGCTCAAGCTGATAAGCTACTTTGACGACACGGTGGCGGAGGAGCAGGCCGAAGAGGAAGGCGACAGCAATGGGCTCGTAATGCCGCAGGAAATAGTGAACATGGAGATCACCGAAAGGCATCCGGCGGGTATGGAGCAGGTACGCCAGGTGCAGACCTACATGGAGAAGGTGGTGCGACCGTATCTGGCCAAAAGGAATCACCTCAACGCCGAGATCTGGATTCGTGGCTACGAGAGGAACCGCTTGAAGGTCTCCAACTACAACAGGCGCTTCACACATCTGGCCATCCTCAATCACATTGTGGGCATCCTCCACGACAAGTCCCAGAAGACCTACGAGAGGCAGGTGAAGGCCAATGTGTTCTTGAAGGATCCGGCGTTCCTGCAGCGACGTGTGGCTGCCCTGCAGGAGCGCGCCAAGGGATTGCTGGATGATTACGAGCACAACTACTGCAAGGAGTGAGTTGGGAGAGCTTTGTGTTTTTAATTTCAATGGCATCTAATATTTATATCTTGCAGCAAGCTAAACCTCAAGCTAAATAGCATAGTTCCCGTGATCTTGAAGCAGATTCAAAACAAAGTCCAGCCGGAACAGAAGAAACAGGTGGCAGAACCACCGCCCAAGCCAGTTGCCAAGAAATCATCGAAGCAATGGCGCACTCTGGAGGACATGCAGGCTCCACCGCCGCCGCCCAAGTCTACGTATGAGGACGAACAGGACACGACGCTGGCCAAGGTGGAAAAAATTCAAGCCCATGTTTTGGTAAGGTCAACATTTGTGGTTTCTTCTTGGTTGGGTGATAATGAATCTCTGATCGCAGGACCTTTTGGCCAAGTTGGATCACATAGAACCCAACCAGCTGCGCAGTGTGGAGGCGCAGGTGCGTAGTCGCATGGCTGCCGAAAAGGAGATGTCGCGACGTGCTTTGGTCAAGCAAAACCGCCTGCACAACTGGATGGCTCATTTTAAGAAGCATCATCAGCTGCAGGTGGAGCAGCGAAAGAAGAACAGGGTCTAGAGAGCTGGACTAACTTACTAACATTAAACTCAACCCATTAATCACAATAAACTTTCATCTTATAACAGAGATTTTACAATGTAGACCCCACAACTCACCTAACATCGGTGCCGGCAATCGCCAGGTAGGTGCCGCTCTGATCAAAGCACAGATCCTTGACCTCATAGCCATCGTCCAGCTGGATCGTCTTGAAGTTCTTCAGCTTCCGCAAATCCCACAGCTTCACGCAGGCATCATCGGCAGCGGTGGCCAAATAGTAACCGTTCTCCGAGAACGAAATAGCCGAGATGGGGCCCGTGTGCCCGGGGAAGTTGGCCACGTTGCTCTGCTCCTTCAAGTCCCAGATCTTGACCTGCGAGTCCACAGTGCCCGTGCCAAAGATCAGGCCGTCAGGATGGAATTGTGCTGTCGTGAGACCCACCTCGGCCGTGTCAATAACCTTGGTAAGCAGGCGGCCCGTGCGTATGTCCGAGAAGGCCCAGTGCTTGTCCGACGAAGTGGAGAGCAAGTAGTCGCCAGTGGGATGCAGGGAGAGACCCGTAACCGGGCCCTCGTGGCAGCGCAGGAGCAGCTGGGTCTGCGAGGTGGGCACGTGCCAGATGCGAATGTTCATGTCCGGTGAGCCCGTGATGACTGTATCCTCGTTCGGGTGATAGATGACTTTGGTGATCTTCTTGGTGTGGCCCTTCAGGATGGCCACCACCTGCTCGGTGTCCTTGTTGAAGACGGTGGCGTTCTTGTCGTTGCCACCGGTCAGGATCTTGCTGTGATCGGCGCTGTTGATGTCCAGGGCCAGAATGCCGGGCACCGAGGCCGAGTGCAGGCCGGGATGCGAGGCGACGGTCAGGAAGCTCTTCACCTGATCGGGCGTGACCAGGTCCTCGGGCACGGTGCGTCCGCGTTTCTTGCGCTCCTGCGTCAGCACCGTCGCCTTGTCCTGCAGCTTCTGTATGACCTCGGCGCTCATGCCTGCCTGCTCCATGGGATGGGCAGCAGCACCGCCCGCCTCGGCAGCCAGGGCCGGCTGTGGAATCGCCGTCGGAGCACTGACAATGCCCGCCTGAGGCTTGAGCGTGGCCAGAGCCTCGCGGGCGGCGGCCACCTCCTTGTTCAGTCGCGCAATCACACGGCAGGCGGCATCGTGCTGGTACAGAGCGTGAGACAGCTCCTGGCGCGTCGTCTGCAGTTGCTGGCGCTGTGTGAACGAGGTAATCATCAAGGCGTCCCACTCATCCTGCATCGTCTTCAGCGTAGCCGGTATGCTGGTGGCGCTTGGCGGCTTCGGCTTCACCACAGCCGGCGTCTTGATCTCGATCAGCTCCTCCAGCTTCAGCTCCTTGCCGCTGATCGGATCGCAGCCATTCTCCAGCAGATACTTCTCAATAACCCGCTTCTCGAAGATTGCGCCCGAATGTGGGGACACCACGGGAGTCTCGGGCACTTCGTTTGAGACTGCAAAGAAAGTATGTTTCGCATGAATTAAACCACTATAGCAGGGCGCTTTCTATACTTACGTGCGCAAACCAAAGCCATTGCTGTCTGTGTTTTTGTCGCCGGTCGCGTAATTTAGTGGGTAAATTAGATGTTTTACACGTTTTTTTTTCCAAGCGCAAATTTGTCGGCAAAGCCGAAAGTGTGCCCGTAATGTTTTCTTTTTATTATGCAACTTAGCTGGTCACACTGAAATCGCTCATGGTGCTGCCAGACTGTCTTAGGAAAATTAGCACAAAAGAGACGACAACCCTGCACCGTTTGTTATTTAATTTTTACAACGACTCAATTTACACAATAACTGCCATAAAACGAATTGGAAAATGCTGAAAAACTTACCCCTGTGGCGACTGGGCAGCCAGCTGCTAAGAGCTACCGCCTCACAAGCGCGACATGTGTCGGATGCGGCCAGCGGAGATAAATCGTTTGCCGGCTCGGAAGAAACCTCGAAGAAGTTCGTTAATCCGTTTGCCCAGGCCGCACCGGCGGCGACCAGTGAGACGATACCAGAGACCAAGGAGGAACGGGAGAAGCGGCTGAAGGTGCTGCAGCTGGAGGTGGACATAGCGCACCAGGAGGGACGGCGGGTGCCGGCACTCAGCTTCTTGCAGGACCACCACTGGGAGCACGTGCTGACCCTGCCCACGAAGTCGGCGCGCATCAAGTACTTCGCGTACCTGTGGCAGATCGAGATGAAGAAGGAATCGGAGCAGCGCAAGAAGGTGCAGCGGGCAGAGGACACGCAGAAGCGGCTAGTGGAGGTGCGAAAGGAGCGCGAGGAGAACGACCACATCATCTACGGCCTGGGTCACACGTCCATGTTCCTGCGTATCTACGACTCGACGATCAATCACTGGCAGAACAACCGGCTGACCCGGGCCATGCAGTTCGCTCCAAAGATCGTTATGGACTGCTCCTACGACAGCCACATGAATCGCCGGGAGGCCACCTACGCCGCCAAGCAGCTGATGCTGTGCTTCGCGGAGAACCGCCTCAACGACGAGCCCTTCGACCTGCACTTCTGCAACGCCCAGCTGGAGGGCTCGTGCATGCAGGGCCTCAAGCGATTCATCCCCACCATGCTCAACCCGGAGTTCCCAATGAACGTGCACACGCAGTGCTTTACGGAGCTTTTTCCCAAGCAGAATCTGGTGTACCTAACGCCCCACTGCCGCGAGGATCTGGTCACGTACAATCCCGATGACATCTACATTGTGGGCGCCATGGTGGACACAATGAACAACGAGCCCCTGTCGTTGGCCAAGGCCAAGCGAATGGGTCTGCGAATGGCGAGATTGCCCCTGGATCGCTACCTGCAATGGGGCTCTGGATCGGGTAAATCCCTCACCCTCAACCAGATGATCAACATTATGCTGGACCTAAAGAAGACCGGCGATTGGGATACGGCGCTGAAACATGTGCCCCGGCGAAAGGTTGTCGAGGGCTCTGACTTTCAGCAGCGGAAGGAAAGGGACCGCTGGTCAGTGGGAACGCGGGCCAGAAAGCTCAACATCCGGGTGGACCACTTGCTGGACTACGTGGATGATCGCCGGAAAGCCTCGGCCTTTGAGACGCCCAAAAAGCTTCGAGAGCGTCGGGAGGGCATGGAGTTCCAACTGGACACCTGGGCGACGGGAAAGCAGAAGAAAAAGCAGAGAAGCAATTAAAGTTACACGTTATTATTGCTTAAATCTGTTTTTATTTTAGTTGTTTCTAGAAAGGATTCATTCTTCCTTTTCCTGGAGCGGCTCTGCAGGATTTGGTGCCTCAGTTGGTGCCCCTACCTTTCCCAGGTTTGGGTTTAATGTCTGTCTTAATCTCTTCAAGCGTAAGAGCCTCTAGTTTGTGCTCAATGGAAGGCTCTTGGAGTGTCTTCTCAGGATCTGCCACATGTCCTTCTTTTTCAGTCGGTTCCTTAACCTCTTCAGTTTCTGGCTCAATATCTGTCTTAATCTCTTCAAGCGTAAGAGCCTCTAGTTTCTGCTCAATGGAAGGCTCTTCTTGTAGTGTCTTCTCAGGATCAGTCGGTTCCTTAACATCTTCAGTTTCTGGCTCAATATCTGCCATAATCTCTTCAAGAGTAAGACCCTCTACTTCGGGCTGAATCCAAGCCTCATCCTCACCCTCATCTTCAGCTGCATCTTCCGCTGCCTCTTCAGCTTCACCTTCTTCCTCCTTGTCAGTCTTCTTGTACTTGAGCAGTATGTTCTTGGCATTGATGGCCTGGTAGTTGATGACCGCCTTCAGTTCAGCCTGCTTCATCAGTTCCTTGGCCTTTTTCTCGTACTCCTGCACCTGCTCCCTGCGCTCCACGGTCAGCACCTTGGTCTCCAGCACGAAGAGAGCCTGCGAGGTCAGAGCCTGGAAGAACTCCTGGCTCAAGAATGAATAGTAGTTGTAGGCCACATAGACGATGTCGAACATGTTTTGCCAGCGAGCAGCGCCCTGGGTGAGCTGCGGCATCTCCAGGGGCGACACATAGTGCACTGTTATCCCCGGCATCTGGATCCAGGGACGATCGTAGCTGGCCTGGCCGTCGGCATCCACCTCCTGGTGATTAAGCAAAGGGGTCATCAGCAGCTGAACGGATCCATAGCGGCGGGAACGCGTGGGATCGTGCTCGTAGGCCGACTGGGTCTGCAGCTCGTGGAAGAGCTCCATAAGATTGCGCTCGGTTACGTCGGTGGCGCGGTAATCGTTGTCGCCGTGCACCGAGTGATGCATGCGCTCCTCGGAGCTGCGCAGCCCGAAGCCACAAAAGGGTCCTGTCTGGATGTCGCCCACATAGCCACGGTGCAGGAAGGTGCGTCCATTACGCACCAATCCGGCAGCCAGCGTCTTGTTGGGCTTGCACTGCTCGTACTCCGGATAGACGAAGGCCACGCCGGACTCGCGCCAATAGCGGTACTCCTGGGAGCAGATTTGCTCGCCACCGCGGGATTTGAGGGTCATGCTCAGGTCCCAGTCGAAGGCCCCGTTCCGGTGGTCATAACGGGTGCCCAGCAGAGCCCTAGACCTCTGCTCCCAGTAGGTGGTCACATCGTACACGTGCCACGGCTGCGGCTGCCAGAAGCTGAAAGACATCTCCAGGCCATCGCGCTCCTTGTACTTGAGGCCCTCGATATTCAACATGGGAGCCAGGCGCTTTAACTTATCCTCATCCGTGACCATTTGGAGCAGCGTGCGTCCCTTGGCGGCCATGTAGTGGTGGGAACTCGGACGGATCACCGCATTTCCATACAGATCCATGAACAGATGTGCCTTGGACACCAGGCTAAAGGACTCCGGGTCCTCCAGGGCTATGCCCAGTAGCAGCATATTCCTGGCTATGATCTCGGCACAGCCATCCAGCACGTATATGTTGAGCTTGGGCTGGATGCCATGGGTGTATCTCTTGGCCAGGGTCTTGATCACATGACGGGGATCGGCACCACCGCAAATGAGGATGTTCAGGGTATTTAGACCGTCTCCGCCGGCACCTTCTTCGCCCTCCTTGGGTAGCGGCTCATCCTTAATCTTGAAGGCCTTCAGGTACTCATCGTACAGATCCAACGCCGAGCTGAGTCCCCAGAACATCGTGACCTTATTTTGATATTCCTTATTCGCAGTCTGAGATGCGTTTCATATTTTTAGTTCTCACTTTGTTTCCATTTGATTGACGTCAGTTGCCAGGACTACTTGTTGTCGCCGTCGTCCCGGCAACGTCTTTCCCTAGTTCCTCATTTGCTTGCATCCGCTGCTGGGATTATGGAGCCGTGGCAACCATAACGGAAATTGCTTTTCGATATCAGTGGCCTGCAGCGGCTGCTGGACAAATGGAGGGATGTGGATGTGGATGTGGATATTCCAAGGAGGGTAAGGAGGATAATGCATTATTCAGAGTTTTGCTGTTTGCTTTCAGCTGATTGGCAAGGCGACCAGCAGCGGCAGCAAATCTATCGGGGATTGCTTTAGGATTCATAATTGTACAATTTCCCAAAGAAAACGGATAGTCGCAAGGGGTTGGCACAAGACGATGTCTCAATGGAAGTGTTTTATGCAAATGGAAAAAAAAAATCAAGGGCGGAGTAGGATAAGTTTTGTTTGTTCACTGTAAGTGCATTTAAGTAGTGGCTAATGGTGTGTCTAAAAAGAAATATTTTATAAATTTTATTTCAAGGATTGATTTAAAATAAATAATAATTTTGTGTGATCCCAAAAACATGTAAACACAGGCTTGGATAAGCCTTAGAAAGAGTTGCGGAAGAGTCGCCGGGGAATCGCGGAAGAGTCACCGGAGAATCGCGGAAGAGTCGCGAAAGAGTCGCGAAAGAGTCGCGGAAGAGTCGCCGGGGAATCGCGGAAGAGTCGCCGGGGAATCGCGGAAGAGTTGCCGGAGAATCGCGGAAGAGTCGCCAGAGAATCGTGGAGGAGTCGCCGGCGAAACGCGACAGAGTCGCCAGGGAATAGTGGAAGAGTCGACGGAGAGTCGCCAGGGAGTCGCGGAAGAGTCGCCGACGAATCGCGGAAGAGTCGCGGAAGAGTCCAAGTGAAGTGAAAATAACAGCCTGGACGTAACATCTGCAGCTCTGAAGCCCGACACCCGTTTCGCACCTTTACAATACTTATCAAACAGAATGTGTATGACGAACTCAGTTCAGCTTTATCATTAAGGTATTTTTGCCCATCATAATAGCGTTTTGTCAAGTGACTGATTCTGCTACTCTATGGATTAAACTTCAAGAAAATTTGGATTCAGAGACAATTGCAGACGTGCAGTTCCGGTACGGGTCTCTAGTTTAAATACATATAAGGAAAATATCAACAAGTCTGCAATACAAGTTCTAAACATCTAAATACCTATTAAAGAATTTAGAATTTGATTTTTTAAGAGCAAAACTTTAACCTAGCATCTCTTTTTCCTAAACCCAAAATGCGATTTCGTAAATTTCCCGATTTCTGCTCAGTTTTTTGTCAACTTCCTTAGTGAAAACAAATTTTCAAAATGAGATAAGAGATAATGCGTGTAGTTTTTTTTGGCAATTCCTTTTTATTGCTGGCCTGCGGGTAAATCGCTGAGGAACAAATGGATGGATACAGGACCCGCGGCAAGTGGCTCACTTTATCCGGACTCTTTGGCTGCCTTGTGCTAGTTTTTTACTCAGTGTCAGTTTTGTTTTTCGCGTTTTCCTCGCTTCTTCTTGCTAACTTTCACTTGACAATGTCGGAAAGTTCTTAATACATGGTTAAGTCCTCACCATAAAGTTTTCTGCCTGCCTGCCTGTTCAAGATGCCTTTCAAATGCTGCTATGTGTCGCTCGTCAAACGCTGCGTATGCGTGATTTCATAACGAAAGCATGGAAAAAGCAAAGCTATATGTGCTCAGCTGTTCCTAAGTGAAGGCTCAACAGACTGCACTGGAAATGTGACATAGATTTAAGCTTAAAAATAAAAAAATTAATATCCCTTAAATACATCCTACTCTTTTAATTAAATGTTAGGCTTCAAGAAATTATTTTCTGTGCATGTTAAAAGAGGGCGGGAGGAAAATGCACACTAGACGCGTTCTGTGCTTTGTGCTCGGCTGCAATTATGCGAAGCCCTAGCAGGAAAAATCCATTCAGACGAACAAGTATGATGCAAAGCCTTCAGCAGCGTTGGCATTTTTCAGCATTTTTTTTTCGACATGAGCTGGAGGCCTTAGGCGACTGCGGGCTCGGGTTCCAAATTAAATTCTCCGAAAAAACTCAAGAGCTGACTCCGCGCTCGGATTCCCTCGCATTCTAGGGCATCCGCATCCACTTGATTTGTCTGCGGTTCAGTAGATTCAATTCATCAGAGCGGGGTCCTTGGTCCCGGCCTGCTTTGCTATGGCTTTTCGTCTTTGACCCACAAAAAAAAAGACAAAAGTAATTAGAGAGGAAAACCAGAAAAGGGTTGACCCAGGCCCAGGCCCAGTATTTTTTCGTATTTCCTGGCAGCTCATTAGACGAGTGTATAACAATCGATCAAGGAGACTGTGTATGTGGATGATGGAGGAGGAGGAGGCCTCCTTTCCTGTGTCGGTGGCTGTCGACGTAACCCACAGACACGAGCTCTTATCGGGGAGCATTCATTGTCAATGCTTTCCGCAAACTTTTCTCATTAGACAGTGCAAACAAAATGGCTGCGTCTGCGGTTTGTCCGCCCCAGCTACCCACTCAATGCCACTCCCAATCCCGCCCAGTCATCGCCCATCTGCTGATGTGGACGCTTTCGGCTTTTGTTTGACATTGGCTTGGCAAATGGTGTCATAATGGCCAGGGAACTGCAAACAAACAATAGCAGGCGGCGACGGCGTCGGATAATGGAGAGCGCAGGCTGAAGGGCCGCCTGCATAATGAAACGATGACAGCGACGGAATTAATTGTTGCCAACTCGATGCATATGTCTCCGGCATGACCTTGACACCGAAACCATTAATTCAGATTTACGAAAAAATAATTAAGGATTTTCACACGTGTGGAAGGAATTACTGTGGCCTGTAAAAGAGGTGAGTGGCGTTGGGGAAATAATTAAAAATAATAAATAAAATGAACTAAAAGTTTACTTACCCTTTAAGAATTTACTGAAATTAAATAATTATTATTTCTTTATGATAAGACAATTTAATTTTATTGGAGGAATTAAATTAATAAGCATTCTTCGAATAAGTAAAGGTTTTTAGAATTATTTATATTTTAAAGAATTAAAATCAATCAAAATGCTGCCCAAAAGTATGCAATAAAATGTTGCACTTTAAACAGGGATGCCACAGAAATTGGTATGGACTTCAAATGAATTAAAAATGATGTCTAAAAGTATGCAACTTATATGCAAGGACCGAATTCCAATGAAAATTTCTTGTTTTTAATAGGGTGTAACGTTTTGTAGCATTCTTGTTGCCCTTATTTAAAGAGATTTAAAAGCACCATCAATTTCTGTGGGATTTATATTATTTTAGAACTTAGAAAATTGAACTGAATATTTTTCTTAAATATTTTGCAACCTTAAGAATTGTATTGCATATTTTTTGACACCCTTAAAATTACTTAAAGAATTATGTGGCCCCTCTGAACAATTAATTCCAATTAAAAATAAAATTTAAGAAAAACTTCCATTTGCCTTTTGCTTTTCCGCAGTAAAGTTGAGTTTAATTTCGATTTAATAGACATAGACAGGGTGTACATTTATCCGTGTTTATTCAGTAAGTAACCATATCGCTATCCGATTCCGTTTCCGATTCCGTTTCCGTTTCCAGATGCATAGTTCCTCGGGAGATGCTCGTGGCTCAGCTACAGAGGTGGACACTACACTACACGCTACATAGACATTAATTGCTTAGTTTAACGAAGTTTCACTTGTGGCATGCATAGAAATATCCAGTGTAGAAATATCTATTTGTTGTTATCAGTTGAGTTTTTGTTTTTCCTTTAGTTACTTGTGTTTTCTTTTTTTTTTCGTTCCAGGCAAGAACCTCTGATTGTCAGAAAGTTATTGAAGTTACATCCGAGGGAAGTGCAAGCCCGTGACCCGAAGAGGTGAGATTCGAACTGAGGTCGTGGTTTTTAATACTAATTCTACAGCTGGGACCTATGGGGAGAGCTTAATATATATACATTAGCCTAATACTTTGCATTAGTGTTACTCTGTGCTTGTGTCAGTGTGTGGTTTAAGTTATGTTTTTTTGTATTTTTAAGCATAGTTACGCTTTTAGCCCCTCAGAGAGTTTGTATTTGCATTTCTCATTTAAACAGATTCTACGTTATGGCGCTAGTTAGCTCGAGTTTAGTACATAAAACACTCTACGACAATAAAATGTCTAAATTGGCGCGCTTAATGCTATAATTCCTACAGAGTCTGAGACGGTGGTTTATCAGATTTAACTATGTTTTTTAGGTTTTTTTTCGTTTTAGGGTTTTAGGTTTGAAGGGTATCATCTACACACAGAAACGATGGTGATTTGGGGGGCAATCCCCCAGACGGCCAAAAGCTCGATATGGGAGTGGTGGGAAATGGGGGTTAATCGTTACACTTGTCTGCCCCATTTATTGCTTGCCATTTGTGGATAAGTACTCCGCTTAATTGCTGGGGTTGCTGTCTGCCTCAGGCCTCAGGCCTTATCCTTTGTGGTATCCTCCTCCTCCTGAAGCGAAATGATCTGCGTAAATCGACAACAAATTGGAAAATGTTCATTTTAAATTGTCCGTCTCCGCTGGCATTGGTCTAGTGACATGCCTAACACCGAGTTCATTCTGGACTAGACCAGCACTAATAGGAAATAAAAGTGGCCAGAAATAAAGCAGTCCGAACGGAGGCCACTCTCTACTCCGTGACCTCCGTTGCAGCCATTGTGGATGATGCCAAAAAATAAGGATTTTAAGCTCTAAACTGACTCTAATGTCTTGGCTAAAGGCTAAGGACTAAGGTACTATACTAGGTGTGCGCCTTTGGCGGAAGTACTTACTTGCGAGCATCCAAGTGGGCTGTGCGGCGTCGTTTGTCGGTTATTAATATGGTATTATAGTACGCTATATATATATATTGTATGTAAACTGCATGTAGAGTTCTCAAAAGTGTTTCAGCATTTGCATTTGAGGTATGCCCGTACACTCGAAAGGTATGTTAGTGTTGCTAATTACTCTATTGCCTAATTGATTAATTGATTAAACCTAATGTTCTACTATCCCCACTGAAAGAAATCGTCGAAGTCGTCTAGAAATGGAATATATATCCAAAATTAGCCAATTATATTGCAAAGTTAGTCAATTTTGGGGTGCCGTTCCTTGGTTTTTCAATTTGGATTTGGAAAGTGTTTTTTTTTTGTATTTTTGGTTGTAATTTATGGAGAAAAGTACTGGAAGTTATCATGCCAATCGAGTGGGGAGTAAGTTAGATAATTGTTTTTAGAGTTGCAAACATTCTCATTTCGGTTTTGGTTTATTAATTAATTATTTATTCAGGATGCTGCTGGTGCTACTGTTGCTACTGTTGCTACGGTTGCTGCCTTGCAGTTGCAGTTGGTTTATGGGAGCAGTGAGCTGCGGGAACTGGTTTTCGAACTGTGGGCGGTGGCTGTTGGTTGTGGTGGTTACGTGGTTACGTGGTGGTTGGTGGTCATTCGGAGTTCGGATAATTGGAATGGAAAATGGCAACTTCATTGTTCATTGTTTTGATTTTGATTTCGATTTTTTTATTTGGTTAAGAGCAGCAGAGTGTCTGGCCAACGAACGGAACGAGTATTTATTTAAAAAGGCAAGAGAAAGCAATATATACACATCGAGAGAGCGTAAAATCGAAAGGAGGAATCGAAAGGATTGAAAAACATATATATATACTTAGAGAACGAAAGCAGGTAACACGTTATGGTACAATATACGAATACGTATTGGTCCTTCGAGCCGGTTTCCGGCCGTTTCCGTTTCCCCTAAGCGAGTAGAGTAAACATGCCTGACGAGGATGGAAAGATGAACTTAGAGAACGAGAACTGCTTACCTCACTGGACACTGGGTGAAGGTAAAACCCTCCATCCCTTGGCCATTCCCCTCGAATTGATTGCTTTTAATTCGCTCAATTCATTGCCCAGCCAGCGATGCAGCCATCCAGCGGTCATTCTGTTTGCTTATCGAGTTAATCGCGTTGCGAATTTATTGATTGCAATTTTATGCATTGGCAATTGCGAAGCACTTAATATTCATGACGCTGCCATTTGCTCGAAAGCCATTACAGTCGAAAACAACACAGAGTTGGCTTGTCATTACCTGCTTTACTTCAGGCAACAACTAATTATAATTAACATTAAAAAAGGGGCCTTCGCACTCGCATTACAACGCATTACACGTTCATTCCAATTAAGTGTTGTGGGAAATATTCTTTTAATGCTTTTGACAAGGAAGCCTGGTTTTGACCTTTAAGTATATAACTTTTTAGGAGTATATTCGATAAAGAAAGTTAAAGATAAATACAAATACTGAAGGAACACCGAGATAACCTAAAACAAGATGAACAATTTTCTTATATGCAACTGCAGTGTGTCGAGGTTATTGCTTTAAGAGTTTTAGAGTTATCGATTGTATATCGATATGAGAAAAGTTGAGAATCTGCCATCTCTACCTAGCGGAAAAGAAAGAAGAGCTTTAAGCATACCGAGTTTTTAATAACTTGAAAAATATCTGTAGAAGTCTGGGAAGCCTCTACGGTTTTATTATTATTATTTTAGGTAGTACAACTTCTATTATAAAATTTATAAATGTAGTTTTTAGTTTGCGAAGTCCTTTTTCTTAAGTGGTTCTTTGGCATTTATGTTTTTTTTTAAGTTTTGTATTTTTTTTGATGTTTTATTTATCCAAACCCAAAGTTACCTGGTTTTTCTTTAATTTCTTGTTTCTCTTTTCTGTACTGTACTGTACTTGGTTTCTCCCAGTGTACTTACCTGGTCTCGGCGTGTGGCGAACAATAAAAATAACGTATAATTGCGTATAATTGAGCGAGCAAGTAAAATAAAACGAAATCAAGTTTTGTGGAAATTTATTAAAAAAATACTTTAAATGGCAAACAACTACGCATGGCCAAAACTACGGACAGAGAGTTGCAAAAAAGGTGCTGGAGAACGGAAGTGGAAGTGGAAGTGGAGGTGGAAGTGGTGTGTGGCTGTCGGGGTGCGTAGAGTCGGCGGTGGTCATTGGGCCACGCAGTCATTGCAGCTGGCCGTGGGATCGGGCGTGCTGCTATTCGAGTGAGCCTCCCGGATGGGCGGAGGATGTCGCGACTCGGACCGCGAGGATTTAGAGCGCAGGAAGTTCCAGCGGCGCTGCCAGTAGCCGCCAGAGGAAGCCTTCTTGGTCATAAGCTGCTCGGACTGCCCGCTGCCGTTGCCGTTGCCACTGCCTCTGCCGTCCAACTCGATGTGGCCTATGGAGGCGCGACTGGACTGCGGATGCAGGATCAGATCCGTGCGCAGCTGCCGCACATTCCGCCCGTCGTAGTTCTCCACCACAATGATGGGCGTGGGCCGCATCCGAATCCGTTCCGGCGGATTCAGACGGATGTGCGGCTGCAGGGACTGGCAGTTCCGCTGGCGACGCCACAAATGGGACTTGAGGCTGGGCCAGTGGAGCAGCTGCCTCAGCGAGATCCTCTGCGGTGACTCGGGTGCACCTGTGGCAGCGGGCAAGGCTGATCCGGAGACCAGCAGCAGATCCCTGACCAGATCGGGGGCCGTACTCTGTCCGTGGTGTGCAGGTGTTCTGGTTGTTCTGGTTGGGTCATTCGTGTCCAGCTGCTGGCTGCTGCCGTCCTGGGAGTTCTGTGGTGGTGGTGTGCTCACATAGAACTTGGTGCGGGCGGACCGCGAGTGCGGCCGCTTCACCCGCAGGCTGTTCGTCTTCCATGCATCGTGCAGGGATCGGAGGCCGGGCAAACGTGCAAGGAGGTGGATGTGGTCGTAGGAGGCGGACAACATACCTGCTCGCTCGTCCTGGTACTCGTCGTCGTCCGAGGACTCCAGGCGGTCCTCCACCAGCGAGGTTTGCCTCGACAGGCCCTGTTTTGAAGGGTTCAAATTACAAGGCACATGTTGCACATTGCACATTGCACATTGCATGTTGCATGTTGCAGGTGAGTAGCCTATATATACGGTATCGACTGTACATACAGCCGTTACAGAAAAAACACAACAACAATAAACAGAACACACAAAAAAAACAGCATCCTTTGACCTGTTACTCTGACCTGCACAAGTGAAAGGTAATAAAAAAAGAGTCCTTTCAGAGGTAACTGAAACCAGTTTCCCAAGGGTACCGAAAATATTACTCATAGAAAAATAATAGGTAGAAAATATATATTTATTTTAGAGATTACTAACAATACTAATAAGTTAATATATATACTAATTTACTAATATTCTAACTTACTTATATATACTAATATACTAATACAATTAATTAATGCATTAATATATATTGAAATTATTATTTAAAAATCCATATAAATAAATAAGTCCATTAAAATATAATATTGGGATAGGCATATACATAGTGAATTATTGATTTAAATTTTAAATCTAGCCAGCAGCAGTATTTGGCCAGCAGCACTATCAAATTCAATTATATTAAAATGTTCATAGCATGCTAACATG
>VNJW01009731.1:0-14436 GCA_008042615.1 Drosophila auraria
CACGTCCACGTAGATGCGCACGCCGGCGTTGTTGCAGCGGCGGACCATGCTGGCGAACTGCTGCTCGTTGCCGGAGCGGGTCACGAGCTTGTAGGAGATGGGCTGGTAGCGCTCCCACCAGGGCCGGCTGTCCTTCACGGCGTTCTCGTTGACGGGGGAGACCTGCACTCCGGCAAAGCCATTGGGGCCCAGGAAGTTCTCGCACTCGGCGGCGATGTCGTCCCACTTCCACTCGAAGAGGTGCACCATGCCGCTGCGTCCCGAGGCGTAGTTGGTGTCGAACTGGGCGCTGGCCAGCCCCAGAAGGGCGAGGCACACGATGCTCTTGGCCAGAAACATGCTGATTCTAGATGGAACTCTGGGTTCACTCTGGTTTCGATTGGGTCGCTGCAGCTGCTTATATAGGTCTGTGGGGTCTATGTCTCACAGGCTTCGCGGGAGTGATTTGGGGTCTGCGGAATCTTATCGTGGCCCAAGGCGATTCCTAATCGTTGCCCGTGCAGACGTACTGACTCGATGGAACTTCTGGCGTAGATGATTATCTAGATTAAACGCCTGGCCAGCACGTAATTAGTGTTATTAATAGCACAAATATGTGTATCGGGACAGTGCATTCCATTGATATTCGGGATTTATGGGCCACTCGACGACTCCCGTGCTGTCGGAGGCGTGATCAGTGTGAACTCTGATCCTTGGTGGTCTGATATTTAAGTTAAAGAGGGAGTTAAGGAATGGGGTTTTCTTTGGAATTATAAGGTAAGCGAAGTAGTGTAATTGTATCTTTATAATACAGATGCTTTCAGAAGTAGAGAGTCAAGTAAACTTGACTTGACCTGGCCATCTACATATGTCAACGCAGAACCAGGGATCCAGAGAAAACACGTCGAACCCGAACACTCACTTAAGATTGTTAATATTTTAATAAATAAAGGGATTATTGAAAAAGTAAGATTGGGCTTTAATTAATGTATAGCCAAGCCAAGAGTATTTCACAGTTTCTTGTCCGAAAAGTATAGTAAATAAAATATATAACAAGGTAAGATTTATTACAGAAATGTTAAACAGAAATTTAAACAAGAAACAAAGTTAACTCCGGCAAGCCGAAGTTTATATACCCTTGCAGATAATATATAAAATAAGAATAAGGAATCTTATAAATTGTTTTAATTATAAATCTTTAAAAACAACGAAAAGCGGCTTATTTGAACCGATCGTTCATATGTATGCTATAAGATATAGTAGTCCGACTTAAATTAAAATGTTATTTACTAAGTTTTAGTCCAATATCCTTAAAACGACGAAATTAACTTTTTCGCGCCGATCGTTCCTTTGGCAGCTATAAGATAAAGCAGTCCGATTTGCATGAAATTTAAAATGTATAGCTAAAATATACTTAAAGAGTCAGAAATTTAATTTGAGACCAATATCTTCAAAAATAACATAAATATGACATTTTGGCCATATCTTTCCTATGTCAGCTATATGATATAGGAGTCAGATTCCGGCCGTTCCGACATATATCGTAGCTGCAATAGAAAGAAGACTATCTGCAAAGTAAGCTCAAAAACTAAGAGACTAGTTTGCGTAGCAACGGACAAACGGACAGACGGACAGACGGATAGACGGACAGACGGAGAGACGGTCATGGTTAGATTGACTCAGCTATATGCTTTATATATGTATATACTTTATGGGGTCGGAGATGCTTCCTTCACTACGTTGCAAACTTCTGGACAAAATTATAATACCCTGCAAGGGTATACAAATAACCGTCTTTTTCTTTCGTCACAGGATTACATTTTTGAGAAGAGCAAAGTTTCCCACCATTTAAAATCAAAGTTAGGAACCTTCCTCATTTGACTTGCGCTTATCGAATTCATCCACCTTCTTTTTAACATTTCTGCTCTCCCACGCCGCTACGGCGGCGTAGGGTTGTGAAAATAGGTAAAAATTATTATATCGATGATTATCATTCTTTAAAACTATCATCAAGCTGTTTGCAATATTTATCACCAATCACCACTATCAAAATTTTATATATATATAAAATATAAATTCTTTATTCAGATTTCAAATAATATCGATATGCGATATATGAGGAAAAAAATATTTCGATATAAATATTTTTATTTTTGTAACAGATATCGATATATTGATATACTATCAACAAACGAAAAAAGCAGACACAAACGCAAACTTATAGATTCTCTTGGCCAAGCAGCTCCGATTCCGTTCCCGGTCCGTTTCGATTAGGGCGCCGAGAACGCGGCTGAATGATAGCTCTGAGTGCGCTTTTAACCAAATACACGATCGGTATTATGAGCAACCTAAGCAATGGCAACCAACAACCGCAACAACAACAGCAGCAGCAGGCACAACAACAACAGCAGCAGCAGGCTCAGAACCCGCAGCCACAGCAGGGCAACGAGGCGGGCGGTGAGTTGTTTGTGGCTCCACCGCCCGGATTAGGTGTCGCCGTGGGCGTGGCAGCCATGCAGCAGCGCAATCGGATGCTCCAGCAGCAGCAGCTTCAGCAGCCCCAGAACCCCGCCGCCGAGGGCAGCGGCCTGGACCGAGGCAGCTGCCTGCTGCGCTATGCCAGTCAGAATTCACTGGACGAGAGCAGCCAGAAGCATGTCCAGCGGCCAAACGGCAAGGAGCGCGGCACCGTGGGACAGTACAGCAATGAGCAGCACACGGCACGATCCTTCGACGCCATGAACGAGATGCGCAAGTAAGGATGTGTGGGGTATTCCCGAAATACATAAAAATCATTACCCAAAATGTGTGAAATTTAAGTATTGCTTACAAGTCCTCCTGAAGCTCCTCCTGGTCTTAATTATAGCCTAAAAAGAGGCCATTTTATGAGTTACCTGAGTTTAATTTTAAAATATCACGGTATTACCTTGTAGTACCTCCAGAAATACTAAAAAAATATGATATATATTTAGGCAGAAATTAAAATTTTCACCTAGAGTAATATTTAGAGCTCTTCAGATTTCAATTCCAACTTAAAACTCTATTTTAGCCTTTTCTAGTGGGTTACCTGAGTTCATTTTTTTTAAATAAATCCAAGGATTTACTTGTTTTTGTGTTCCCATTCTCTGTATTGAACAAGTTTCACGACTATTACCAAACAATTATCAAGAAAACGTCCAAATACTTGCTTCCGCAATATTTGTTCAGAGAATTAGCGGCTGTTCAACTTACCGCTTATGCTGAAACCATGAAAAAAATGTTAGGTAGACCTGGTTTTTATTTGAGAATATTTTACCTGTTTATTTGTTATTTCTAAAATAAAAGGATTAAGATTTGTGGAGATTTCTGGTAAGGGAGTCCCTGAAAACACCCTTTTATAAACATTTTAAATAATAAGTTGCAGTTTTCTTAAGAAAATATACCTTCAATGCACAAGATTTGCATAATAAAAATAACCTTTTTATTTGGTTTGGTTTATAGTTAACAATGAACTGCTAACTTAAATTGGGTAATATTGTACACCAATTTAAATATGAACTTTGATATTAAAATCTGTCATTAGCCTACTAGTAACAGTTATGAAGATATAATGGTTACTTTACTGGCAAACTTCCCTTTATGGCCTTCTTGACTCTTTCCATTTCAACCTACCGCAAAAAGAAGTGTATAAGCATATTAAATTCATTCTATTTTTGGTATCCTCTCCCTTTTATTTCCCTTGTTCCCCGACACACAAAGGAAACATATATTTAATTGCTGTGCTCAGTGCAGGAAAGGGACAGGTGCGACGACGCGACTGTCGTCTGATTTGGGCCAAGATGCGAAAAAATAATCACTGAATATGTCGGACGATCGTCATCATCGCTTCTCGCATATTTGCGCAGTTCGCTTTGTTTGGCTCTTCGAGCGTCGCTAATATTTGTGTTTTATTTGTGTTTGCACACGATATTTGCCGACTTCGCCGACGCTTTTGTCGTGGGGCCATTCGCATTAATTATTGTCTAGTTTTTATTATGATGAGTTTCAATACGCCTTCGGATTTCGCATTAGGCCACGACCTTGAACTTGGTGCTGCTGCGGCCCAAAAATGTATATACTTATATTCCGATTTCGAATCTGATTTCGAATTCCGCTTCCGTGTCTCTGCTTTTCGCTTTTCGCTTTTCGGGTTTTCGGGTTTTAGGTTATCTGGAAAATTACTGGCGGCATGGAAATTTTATTGGCAGCTTTATAGAAAACAAGTTTTTACCTCAACACTTCACGAACGAAAGTGAAGGTGGTGTGTAACCAAAAAAAAAAAAAAAAAAATAAACTGGATTGTTATTGTTTATTTATTGTCTTGGGCTTTTAAATTCAAAACAAAAGAGTTTCTGGGAGTCTGGGATAAGGTGAGGGAATTTATTTATAACAGTCTATAAATCTAAAAGGAGACGGGTTTATGTTTTGGTCATAAAACATTGTAGTTTATTCGCGACAAACAAGGTATATTATTTATATAAAATATCATAGGATCCTCTTGTTTTCCCACTAAAATATGAGTTAATTTACCTCAAGAATCAAAACAGAAACAATTTTAAACATATGTTTTCCACAAAACTCTTAGAATCAATAAAAAACATTTGTAAAAGTTTCTTCGAGGTTTTCTGGCAGTTTTGTAAGCTTTTTATTGGTCATTATTATCGGAATTTGATTATATGAAATGGAATACTTAGGCAAATCATATTTTTCAAGGCCAGAAAGTGCCAAGAATTGTTAATTGGAATTCCGTTTAAATTGTAGAACCTCCTATTAAAGAATATGATTTTAATAAATTTGATTTACAATTAATTCCACAGACAAAAACAGCTCTGTGATGTGATATTAGTGGCCGACGATGTGGAGATCCATGCCCATCGCATGGTGCTGGCCTCCTGCAGTCCGTACTTCTATGCGATGTTCACCAGCTTCGAGGAGTCGCGCCAGGCAAGGATCACCCTTCAAAGCGTCGACGCTCGAGCCCTGGAACTGCTTATCGATTACGTGTACACAGCCACCGTGGAGGTCAACGAGGATAATGTGCAGGTCCTTCTAACTGCCGCTAATCTCCTGCAGCTCAACGATGTGCGCGATGCCTGCTGCGACTTTTTGCAAACCCAGCTGGATGCGAGCAATTGCCTGGGCATCCGGGAATTTGCCGATCTACATGCCTGCGTGGAATTACTGAACTACGCGGAAACCTACATCGAACAGCATTTCAAGTGAGTTGACGCACTTCGGATTGTTTTTGTTAGAAAAAAGAGAATTTAATAGCAGATTAGATTAGTTTGGAAGAATATTTTTGATGGGTTTCGGGTGTACTTATTTATTTACTAGTAATTTTATTCATTTCTTAGACCTTTTAAGAGATAATGTCAGTGGTCGTTGAGCTAATCAACAATGTATATTCAAAACCAACTCAGATCAGCAAAGGTTAAGGTCAAAAACAGATCAGTTACCTAAGATGTATGCATAATATGTGTGTATTATTTGCTAAAGTGTCTGAAAAAGATTACGTCTTGGGTACTAAAGGTAAATGTCACTCACATTGTGGCTTTTTTTACATAAAATAAAATAAATAAATAAATAAATACATAAAAAAATATATATATCAAGCAATATTACGAGTTAAGTATAGACTTGATACTTCATAATATGAAATGTATACTTATGAGTATAGTCTTTACTCAATTGTGTATTTTCCAGTATTATTTGTATACGCACCTACATTAAAAATTCGATAATATATCGCGTTAACTGGTATTTAGTACTTTTTTGTTTGTCGCGTTAGTGATTTTATTCAAGTCTTGGCGCAGGTTAGTATAATTTTAATACTTTTGTAGTATCAAATTAATAAGCATCATAAACAATTTTTAATACTCAAGAGAACAGAATTCATGTAACAATAGTAAAGTTTCTATGATGATTTTTTTTGGGTGTAGAATATTTTGGGTTTTACACACAAGTTCTCCAATTATTTGGGGAAACTGTCTTGAAAATTATTTTATTTCTTTTATAAAAAAACAAACAACTTCCACACATATTTTTGGGCTAATAATCACGTCTCGGTGTTTCCAAATGTTTATTTTATTTTATTTCTGTGAAACCAGTTTTGGCACGTCTGGCAAGTTATTTAAGTGGAAAAATATTTATTTATCAAGTAAAGCTACAGAAAGTACATTGAATATGGTTAAAAAAACAACAAAAAATTTATTTAAATTGGTCAATAATTAACAGAATCATTCAGAATTAAATCGAGTAATTGCCGTTTTTAACTCATTGAGTTAAATAAACATAAACAAACTCAAAATTGAAAGCAAATTCACCGCTAAAAATGTATACAAATCCGGTTTTTTGGCTTTTAATTTAATTTAAATTTCTTTAATTACTTATAACGTTTTTTTTGTCGTTTTCCCTTCCAGCGAGGTGATCCAGTTCGATGAGTTTCTGAACCTCTCACACGAGCAGGTCATCAGCTTGATAGGCAACGACCGGATCTCGGTGCCGAACGAGGAGCGTGTGTACGAGTGCGTCATCGCCTGGCTGCGCTACGATGTCCCGATGCGGGAGCAGTTCACATCGTCGCTCATGGAGCACGTCCGGCTGCCCTTCCTCTCCAAGGAGTACATAACACAGCGCGTGGACAAGGAGCTGCTCCTCGAGGGCAACATCGTGTGCAAGAATCTCATAATCGAGGCCTTGACCTATCATTTGCTGCCCACGGAAACGAAGTCCGCTCGAACTGTGCCCCGGAAACCGGTGGGAATGCCCAAGATCCTGCTCGTTATCGGGGGACAGGCGCCCAAGGCCATTCGCTCCGTGGAATGGTATGATCTGAGGGAGGAGAAATGGTACCAGGCGGCCGAAATGCCAAACAGGCGGTGTCGCTCCGGCCTAAGCGTGCTCGGGGAGAAGGTTTACGCCGTCGGCGGCTTCAATGGCTCGCTGCGCGTCCGCACAGTGGATGTCTATGACCCGACCACGGATCAGTGGGCCAACTGCTGCAACATGGAGGCCCGGCGATCCACGCTGGGCGTGGCAGTGCTCAACGGGTGCATTTACGCCGTGGGAGGATTTGATGGCACCACCGGCCTCTCCAGTGCGGAGATGTACGATCCCAAGACTGACATCTGGCGCTTCATCGCCTCCATGTCCACGCGTCGCAGCTCAGTGGGCGTGGGCGTGGTCCATGGCCTCCTCTATGCCGTGGGCGGCTACGATGGCTTCTCGCGGCAATGCCTGTCCTCGGTGGAGCGCTACAATCCCGACACGGACACCTGGGTGGCGGTGGCGGAGATGAGTTCCAGGCGGAGCGGCGCCGGGGTCGGCGTTCTCAACAACATACTGTACGCCGTGGGCGGACATGACGGCCCCATGGTAAGGAAGTCCGTGGAGGCCTACGACTGCGAGACGAACTCGTGGCGCTCGGTGGCGGATATGTCCTATTGCCGGCGCAACGCCGGCGTTGTGGCCCACGAAGGCCTGCTCTACGTGGTCGGCGGCGACGATGGCACCTCGAATCTCGCCTCGGTCGAGGTCTACTGCCCCGATTCGGACAGCTGGCGAATATTGCCGGCGCTGATGACCATCGGACGCAGTTACGCGGGCGTCTGTATGATCGATAAGCCCATGTGAATGGAAGAGCAGGGTGCATTGGCACGGTAAGTAAACTTGGGACAACGAAACTTTGAATTTAATTATTTATATCTAATTTTCCTGACAGTCAAGCGGCTTCGCTGGCCATCGCACTGCTGGATGACGAGAATAGCCAGGCGGAGGGCACAATGGAGGGAGCCATTGGTGGTGCCATCTATTGCAACTTGGCGCCGACTGCAGCTCCTGCTCCGGCGCCAGCTGCCGCTGCTCCTCCTCAGCCAAATCATCCGCACTACGAGAACATATATGCACCGATAGGCCAGCCCAGCAATCAAGCCAATGCCAATGCCCCTGCAAATGCCGAGGAAGCTCAGCCACCGCAACCAGCACCAACGGAAGCCAATGCCAATGTCACCAACAACAACAATCAGTCGCCGCCAATAGCACAGCCACAGCAAGCTCAACCACAGCCACAGCCTCAGCGAATACTGCCCATGAACAACTACAGAAACGACTTGTACGATCGGTCTGGGGGAGGTATCCTTGGATCAAACGCCGCCGCTGCCTATGATGTTCCGAGAGCCGTGAGATCTGGCCTTGGCTATAGGCGTAACTTTCGCATCGATATGCAGAATGGTGAGAATTGATTCCCTATAAATATGAGGCGAACGGAAGTTCAGGCTTAAATTAAATTGCTTGGAAGTCGTGACTGGCAAAAAGTATCTATTTACACTTGGCTTGATTCCAAATTTAATTGAGTGCAAATTGGAATGATTTTCACTTTTTTTGCGTGAATTTTATTAGCAAATTTCGAACTCAAGTTCATTGCGATGTTGTGAGTAAATAGTAAGAGTAAAAAAATGAACAGGAAATATTTAATAACGTACACAGAGAGAATTATGGAATTATGTACTTCTCTCATTTTGAGTACGGATTTTTAAAAAATTTTTAGTTTTAGTATTTTTTCTCACTTTGAGAACTACAAAACTTGTATTTCTTTAGTTATGAACTAAATAGTTCTTAATTTAAGAACTTTTATGAACTCTAATTCATTATATTTTGTACTCAGTTTAAGAATTACAGGAACTTCCTTAAATATTTTGAGTACAAATTGTTCTTAAGTGATTTGTACTCAGTTTGAGCAAAAAGTTCTCAAAAACGTAATAAAATACTCAATATGAGTATTTGTGTTCTTAAAAACTGTACTCAAGCTGAGTAAAAGTAATCTCAAAGTAATATCAAATAGACTTGGCCATTATTTGAGTTCGTATTTTCTCCTTTTGAGTCCATTTATCTTTAAAAATTCTCTCTGTATAGCTTTGTTTACTTATAAGGTAAAGGAGGGCTTGCCCTCGGAACACTTCGTATCTTTGTTCTTGTTTTCGTCTGAGGGTTCTCAGTGGAGCTATTCTTGGTCACAATCTTTCGATAACAACTTATAGAGAGTGATTTTAAAAATAATAATTGCATTTTAGTTTTAAGAATAAATATAAATATCCTAATCCTTTCCCCTTTCCCTCCCAGGCAATCGCTATGGCAATGGCCTTCGCTGCACTCCCCTCTACACGAACAGCCGCTCCAATTGCCAGCGACAGCGCAGCTTCGACGACACCGAGTCCACAGATGGCTACAATCTGCCCTACGCCGGAGCTGGAACCATGCGCTACGAGAATATTTACGAGCAGATACGGGATGAACCGCTCTACCGCACCTCCGCCGCTGCCAATCGAGTGCCGCTCTATACACGCCTCGATGTTCTGGGCCATGGGATTGGCAGGATCGAAAGGCACTTGAGCTCTTCGTGCGGCAACATCGATCACTATAATCTGGGCGGACACTACGCCGTGCTGGGGCACTCGCAATTCGGCACAGTGGGTCACATTCGACTGAATGCCAATGGAGGAGCAGGAGGAGGAGCTGCAGCCACTGCGACTAATGGAAGTACCACCTGTAATGTGCCAAATTGTCAGGCCTACATGGGAAACGCCGGCTCGTCGGTGCCCGTGGAGTATGCCAATGTGAAAGTGCCGGTGAAGAACAGCGCCTCCAGCTTCTTCAGCTGCCTGCATGGCGAGAATTCGCAGAGTATGACGAATATATACAAAACGTCGGGAGCCACAGCAGCTGCCCACCATTCCCCTTTGACGCCAAATGTGTCCATGGAGCGAGCGGCCCGTTCCGCCTCCGCCGGAGCGGCAGGAGTGGCTGCTGCCTCAGTGGAGGAGCAACCTTCAGCGGATAATCTCCCGAGCTCTTCGAACACCACAGCAAATCGACCTCAAACGGGAGCCATACCCAAGGTAAAGATTGCCGCCAGCAAGGCAGCCAAGGAAGCAACAACAGGAGGATCAGCCGCCACTAATGCCGCCTCATCGGCTGCCACAGATAAGAGTCCATCATCCACTGCAGCAGCAGCAGGCAAGGCTGGAACCTTGGCCAAGAAAACCTCAGCCTCGACGGGAGCAGCAGCAACAGCAGCAGCACGTTCCTCCACTTCATCCGGAGATGGCACCTTGAATCGCATCTCCAAGTCCAGCCTGCAATGGCTGCTGGTCAACAAGTGGTTGCCGCTGTGGATTGGCCAGGGACCGGACTGCAAGGTGATCGACTTTAACTTCATGTTTTCCCGCGACTGTGTGAGCTGCGACACCGCCTCGGTGGCATCCCAGATGTCGAATCCGTACGGGACTCCCCGCTTGGGCGTCGGCCTGCCTCAGGATATGGTGCGCTTTCAGGGCTCTTGCGCGGGCGGCGCTTGTACGGCAGCTGGAGCTGCTGCCGCCACCATGCGAAGGGAAAACAATGCCGCTGGTCGACCGCTGCACAGCACCTTGAGTCGCTTGCGGATGAACGGAGGAGCGGAGAGAAGGAACCAGAATGCAGTGGCTGCAGCCAACTATCGCTACGAAGACCCGTCGTATGAGAACGTGCACGTTCAGTGGCAGAATGGCTTTGAGTTTGGCCGATCCCGTGACTACGATCCGAATTCCATCTACCAGCAGCAGCAACAGCAGCGTCCCATGCTGCAGAGAGCCAGATCGGAGAGCCCAACGTTCAGCAACCAGCAGAGGCGCCTCCAGCGTCAGGCGGCCCAAGCAGCTCAGGCTCAGCAACAGTTGAAGCCCCCGCCGCCAGGATCACCAGATCCGTTCAAGAACTACAAACTGAATGCGGAGAACAACAGCTTCAAGCCAAAGTCAGCGGCGGCTGCTGAAGAGCTTGAAGGAGCTGTAGGTGGAGCTGTAGGAGGAGCTGTAGGGGGAGCAGTAGGAGGAGCAGTGGTGGAGCTCCCTCCTCTGGAAGTAGAACCCGAGGTCGTAGATCCTGTGAACTTGAGCGATAACGAGGCGGAGGCCATGAGCGGCCAGAATAATCCTTCGGGCAGCACCAACAGCCATGTGAATGAGCAAAATGATTAAAGGGGGGAAACACATTAGTTGCTTCGGCCAGAGAGGGCAGCGTTTAGTTAATTAATTTAAGCAGTTCCACAAGTTTTTTTTTCCCTTTGTTTTTTAAGAGTGCTAAAAAGTATTTAATCAAATTTTTTTACGATCAAAATCGGCTAATTTTGTAAGGTTAAAAATGTTGTAGCATACTTTTAGACACCCGTTACAGGATCAGATAAACTTTTCCTTCATTTTCATAATTTAAATATTTAATTTCAAGATTGAAAAGGTAAAAAAATTAGAATTTCCACTAAAATTGCCATAGTTTTTTAAATCAATTAAAAATGTGCTAAAAAGTATGCAATCAAGTTTTTTACGACCGAAATTAGTTCATTTTGTAAGGTTAAAAATTTTGTAGCATACTTTTAGACTCTCTTTACAGTAGTTTTAAAATCTACACCGATTTCTGTGGCATGCCTGTCTGTGAAATTTTATTTAAACGCTGCTCTGCTCTCTTCAAAATTAGATCTCAAAAAGAGTAACAGAAAAAAATACAAATCGACCAAACAGGAAATATCGAGCAGAAAATCGAGCAAAATTTACATTTTAAACAATTAAAAAGCAAACAAACTTATTGTAGAATTTGATATTACTAAAAACAAAAAAAATGATAAGAAATGGGGCAACTCAAGATCGAATATTAATTATGTTGCATTCACCACTGTAGTTGTAGTTGAAACCAGAATTTTTGTGTGTCATGTTCATGTCGACGTTATATAGTTAGCCCTAAGAGCCATATCATATCACACACTCTCTCTCCGTAACCACGTAACCATAAGCAATATGCATTTAAAGCGATATATAGTTCCATTTCCTGTGTTCCACACTGCCTATCCACTATATCTTAGGATTACTTTGCATATATATACTTTGGCATTTGCTTACTTTTGTGTGTTAAGTTAAGCTTTAAACCGAAAACAATAATGGCATTAGCAACACGTTATCGTTTAAGTCAATTAGAATTACAGGTATTATTTACATAAGCATAAACCAAGGGCAAATATTATATATTATATGGCCTTTGCATATACAATACTCCCATTATAATTATATAAAGCATACTTACATGTGTATTGAGTTTAACTAATTCATAATAAAATAGTTCAACGAAACGAAACACGGTGGGCTTGTGGTGTTTTTGTGGAAGGTTTTCGTTTTTATTTTAACAAACTATTATAAAATTGGATGCTCCGTTCTCATTGCTCTTGTTGTTCATATACACAGATACACATTAAATACCATATATCAATATCAATATAATTAAATTAAAAAATACAAATATCTGTTCGTAATAGTACGAGTATTTATAGATATATCTTGCCTCGCTTCCTCCTTGCTGCCTGCTCCGATTTAATTTCCAATCCAATCGCCGATATGTTTCGCTACATGCTGCTCCCCTCTCACATGGATAGACTCAATAAAGCATAAACACTGATGATGAGCGCTAATTGAATTTGCAAATAGTATACGTATATGTTTTATATATTTTTTGTCTTGAAATTTCCTTCAAATTTTTCTTCCTGCCTCTAAGTCGAATATTACGGAGTTACTCGCGATAAATATTTGTAGTAATTTTTTTCGTAGTTGTTTGCCATTTCTCGCTATGTGTCTACAAGCTTTTCTTATGTTTTTTTTTTGTCTAAATCGCTGATAAGTTCTTTAGGATAAGGTTTCATAATATATTCTTGCTGCTGCTTTTTGCTCTGATGTCTGCTTTTTAGTATACTCGTTCGTACTTCGTTTCATAACGCCTCGTTCAATGCTAAACTTAAAATATACACGAAGAACTAAGAACTAAACTAGAGAAATGCTTTAAAAAATTAGCCCAGAACTATACAAAAAGACCGCTTTAAGCGCCTCCCTTTCTCGTTTTCTTCCATTTTTTAACCCAGATCAATTGCAAAAAAAATTATACAAATATCCGCGCTGCCTTCTAACTGCGAAAATAACATATTTTTCAAACAATTTAGAGAAGTATTCGTGTAAAGTTCCGATTTATTTTGTTCCTTGAAATTAACTAAACAAAATCAAGTCTCTCCTATGTTATTTTCGCATTCTACAGCCCGATATATATCCTCTCAAGTTCAAGATCTATCTCTACTTGGGCAACTCGTAGATCTGGACGGGCAGCGCCTTGGGCGTGATGATCTCGTCCTCAAAGTCCTCGTCATCGCCATGGATGGCGTAGTCGCCGCCATTGTGCTCGCTCTCGAACTCGTTCGGTACGATCTCCACGTCGCTGGGACGGGAGGTGCTTCTTGATCCTCCGCCAGAGTCGCTGCCGTGCCGATTGGATCTCGTCTTGGTCGACTTGCTGACAAAGTCGCGCAGCATGTGCGAGTACAGAATGTCGTCCAGATAGTACATGGTGCCCAGGTTATAGACGAACACCTCGCTCTCCGTGATCTGGGCATTGTTGACGCTGGTGTAGTTGCTGCCCGGATTGCGGGTGATCTTGATGTGCCCGCCCCCAATGGTCTCGAAGACCTCGTTGTCACGCAGATCGCGATTGTAGAGGCGACCCTTGACGAAGTGATTCAGCAGCATCTTGACGCCGCGTTGGGAGGCCTGAAAAGTTGGGATTTTTAAGTATTTTAATTTATTTTTAAATTTTATTATATACCTACCATAACTTCATCTGATAGTTTGTCAAATCCCAGCTTCTCAAAGGCTCGATCCTCGGGCACAAAGAACGTGTAGTTGGCTCCCGAAATGTGGGGAGCAATCTCAGCATTGTTTAGGTATCTTTTGGAGAAAGGTTTAGCATGTATTTCTTATTTTTTAGGATTTAAGAATCCTTACCTGGTTATCTGCGAAAATCTGGGATCTCTTTCCAAAGCCAAAAATGAATGCGAGAGAAACTGTGCTCCAAACCAGGGGAAGGCCAGCAAGGGAGGTGTCTCCTTATCCTTGTGCATCTTTAGAGGAAAGAATAGAGAAGTTATTTATTTAATTATTTATTTAGAATAAAGTATTTTAATGAATCTTGTTTTTAAGCTTTTAAAATAATTCATAAATTTTAAATTAAAAGCAATAAAATTATGAATACCTAGGTGTTGAAACAAGAGCTTTTTCTTGAGTATAAATAATAAGTCGGATGGTGCTAGTTTAAATGTATAAAATTTTAATGATAATTCGTAAGGTTTTCCTCCTCACTTTAACTCCTCGTGGCTATTCAACTTCAAGTCTATTCTTCGTCTCATATCTGCCACTCATTCGTTCGTACGAGTTGGCAGCCTCAACTGTAACATCAGCAACAGCTGTTATCTTAACTAACATTCAGAAGGCGCGGAATTCAATTATTAACAAATATCTACTAATTGGGTTTTGACCCAACATACCGGCCCCCTTGAAAGTATGCGATTGACTTTCAAGAGACAGGTAATAAGGCGAGTTTTCG
>VNJW01009732.1:0-14309 GCA_008042615.1 Drosophila auraria
TATGTCGAAACGGCCGAAATCGGATCACTATATCCTATAGCTGCCATAGGAATGATGGCGAAATTAATGAAAAAACAATGTTAACTTCTCTGTTTTTCAACGAATTTCTATAAATTTCGAGATATAGTCGTTTTTTATAGTTCTAGAATTACGGTTTTAATTTCATTAAGATCGGACAACTATATCATATAGCTGCCATAGAAGGGATCGGTCGCTTTATATGAAAATGCAAAATTCTACATGTAAAATGTAAAATTTTACAAAATTTACATAATTTGACATTTTTTTTTTAACATTACCAAAATGGATCGATTTTCAATGATCCAATTGCAGACTGCAAGGGTATACAAACTTCGGTTTACCGAAGTTAGCTTTCTTTCTCGTTTTTCTATTAAATTTAACAGCAAAAGTTACCTTCAATTTAATTAAATAAAAATATTAATGCTTACTCTCTTTATTTATTTTATTTTTTATTAAATTAGGATTTATTAAGTTAGTTAATTTATTAAAAAATACCTTAAAGAAACCGTTTAAATTATTGAAATATTTAAAAAATGAAACTCAATAAAATTTGATGAAGAAAATCTCAACTGAAATACTTATCTTGCCTCAAAAACTATGTTTTCTTTATTATTTTTAACCCAAATAACTGAATTTTGTATAATGTCTCTCCATAAACCTACCCTTAATTTTCTCACTGTGTACCCTGCTATTTCTGGCTCTGGTAACCTTTTTTTTACGTTGTTTTCCTGTCAGAAAAAGTTGATAAACTTGTTTTAAAGCAAGAAAGGAAAAGGCAGTAGGCAGGAGCAGGCCAGGTAGAAGTCCTGAAGAGAAGGCCTGCAGAGGAGCAAGAGAAGAAAGGTGGATTCTGGAGGTGTCAAAACTGAATCCGAATGCGAGTGTCCTTGCCGTGAGCTGCGCTTTCGTGTTGCCTACGGAGGCCCTGTCTCTGTGCGCTGGCACATAAAACTTAATAAATTCCCCATGTATATTTATGCGCACACATTATCAGCTCGGCTCCGGCGGAGGCGTACTCCCACACGCAGCCACAGTCGCAGTCACAGTCAGGACGAAGGACTCCCACACAGACTCTGGGGCACATAAATAACAAGGACAGGACACGGACAGGGACATAACAGGGAGAGTACAGAACAGGACACACAATCTGAAAAGTGCAAGTGACAGGCGGCGAGCAAGTGGCAAAACTCGCGAATGTTCTGCCGTTCTGCGCAAAATTTCGTCGTCCTCGTCCTGGCGCAAATCCTGGCGCCTTTAGCTGACCACAGGCGAGGAGGCAGCCGACACATTTGTACCTGCAAACCGCAGAATCAAATTACATTGTCAAATGCAGGAGCCAGAAGCAGGCATGAGCAGGATGTGACCGAAGCCACTTGACTCCTTCATCATCGCCCACCGCCTTTTTCATCTTCTCTATTTTGCGGCCAAGTCGCTGGTAATTTCATAGCCGTGAAAATGCATTCGCACTTGCACAATCTTTCAGCTTTCCCTGGTCCAGACTCTCTCTCTCTCTGCGGTGCCCGGAATCCGGCCTAAGTAGCGGTATCCATCAGCCACACACAACAGCGCCCGACCAACAATGTCTCATCCGCAACGGGATGCGTAATAAAAGGCGCTGTGGGTCTCGGATTCAGGCGGATGGAAGGCGGGAGACTCCAGACTGCAGAGACTGCGGAGACTGCAGAGTGGCCCCACTGGCACAGTGGCACGGTATTAATTTTCCTCTTCCTTCGATTGAGGAAAATCTATAAGGAAAACGAGAGAATATGAGGGAGAACTTGAGCCATGTGGGGAGTAAGGTTTACTGTAAATATTGCAGAAAATACCTTTGGGTAAAGGCGGGAGGGCAAAGGTGAGTGGAGTGGCAAGCAGATTGAATTATTTGATTTTTGCAGAGTAAAAATAAGGTTATTCCTTTAATTTTGGCATCAAATTAATTATATGAAAAACAAATAAAATAAGATCAAGTCGGGAAAACTTGGGAAAATATATTAAAATACAAAATAAAGTCAGGAACAAATTGGATTACTTTTTTTACGTATATCCAGACATATTTTAGAACCTTAAATAAAAGTATAAGCACTTTGAATAATTATTTAATGGAAGAAATAATCAGTAAATATATTAATTAAATATTAAGGTCAAATATAATTTAATAAAAAATAAGTTAGATGCCTAAGAAGGTATAAATCCACGGTATAAACCCACTTTCTCTGTCTGTAAATAGATAAACACTTTGAATAATTATTTAATGAAAAAAATAATCAATAAATATATTATTTTATTATTAAAGTCATTTTTAATTTGATTAAAAAAATTAGTTAGATGCCTGAAAAAGTATTAATAGGCATAAAACCATGGTATAAATCCACTTTCTCTGCCTATAAATAGATAAACACTTTGAATAATTATTAAATAGATGAAATAATCAATAAATATATTAATTGAATATTTAGGTCTTAAATAATTTGATTAAAAAATTAGTGAGATGCCTTAAAGAGGTATAAATAGGTATAAAACCACGGTATAAATCAACATTCTCTGTCTATAAATAGATAAAAATTTTGAATAATTATTTAATGGATGAAATAATCAATAGATATATTAATCAAATACTTAAGTCTTAAATAATTTGATTAAAAAATAAGTGAGATGACTTAAAAAGGTATAAAAAGGTATAAAACCACTTTCTCTGTCTTTAAATAGGTTAACACTTTGAATAATTATTTAATGGCAGAAATAATCAATAAATATAATAAATAATTATTAAAGTCATATATATTTTGATAAAAAAAATAAGTTAGATTTCTAAGAAGGTATAAAAAGGCATAAAACCACGGTATAAATCCACTTTCTCTGTCTTTCCTAGCGCCATCCGGCAAGGTGAGCATCATTTCGGGGAGCAGAATAAAGAGCGAGGAGCCAGGAGCCAGAAGTTGGGAGCTGAAAGGTAGGAGCTTGGTAGCTGGGAACTAGAGAGCCAGGAGCCAGGAACTCCTAGCTGGCAGCTGCATGGCGGCTACTGATGGGGTCGCGGGCACCAGTGAGGCGCCATAAACACTCGCGGGCTGGCAGCAATTTTGACGCGCTGGTAACTGAAGATGGAAGATGGAAAAGATGAAGCAGGAGCAACAACAATGGCAGCAAGATGAACTAGAAGAGCCTTCGGATGGGGCAGGATGGGGATGAGGAGGCGCAGGTGATGTGCGGCGGCAGCAACAACAATTACATTTGAGTGCGCCCTAAAGGACATTTTACTGATTTAATATTTGTTGCAAGTTGTAACTTGATATGCGTCGCGTTGCACGTCGCAAGGAGCAGCATCGCAGCACAGGATGAGCCTGCCTGCCTGCCTGCCTGGCTGCCTGCTGGCTGCCTTCTATTTTTCAGCTCCTTTTTGTCACTTAACTGGAAGCGCGCTCAAAGGACGCTAAATATTGCATTACGTATACTTGCACTTTATGGCTGCTATCCTTCGGCTCTAGCTCTGTCCTGGCATTCCTTCTCTCCTCATTTTTTCTAGCTTCCTTTTTTTGAGACACCTTCGGCGAATTAACTGGGAGCTGGAATGCCAGCTACCATTGCCATGGCAATGATGAGGATTCCTGCATATCTCGCGTTACTCATACGCGTTACTCATACGCCCCGTGTGCCAGCGGCAGGACTTATTTGATTCCAACAAAGGGAGAAAGAGAGAGAGAGGGAGAAAGCCACATAAACTGTGAGTGCCGCCGCTAGAAAGTGGAAGTTCCAGCCCGAGTTGGTGTCGTAAAAACATTTTTATTAGTAAGCGTCCATAAACATATGCCCTGCAAGCACACCCACACCCACACCCACACACCCCGCCTTAGAAATGTGCATTAAAATTTACAAAAAAAAAGTGTTTTTAGAGCAAAGCAACATCTGTAGAAAAAGAAAAAAAAAATAAGGAAATAGCAGCAGCAGATTGGACTCAGGTGGCGGTTTTTCGGATTAAACTCTCCCGATTTCTCTATCTCCGCTTCACTTGCCTCCAACTATGCCATTTATGCACTGAAAAAACAAAATTATAATAATAATAATAATAACAAATTTAATTAATAAATTATAAGGAAAATATAGCAAAAAAAAGGGCGTAGAAATATTATTTTCATATTATTTGATATTTAAATATGAAAAAAAAAACATATTTATAAATTATTTTCTTTGTATTTTTGGCCACCAAGCAAGAGTAGATCTTATTGGTTATGAATTCTTAATAAATTATAAGGAAAATATAACAAAAAAATGTGTAGAAATATTATTTAATATTTATTTTAAGTAAAAAAAACAAATTATCATTTTAAATATGATAAAAAAATATTTGTAAATTATTTTCTTGATAATTTCGGCAAGTGCCAGTGACTAACTCCCAAATATACAGAATGAATAAGGAGATCTTGTTAAATATTAAATTATATTAAATGCCAGAGAAATTATTTAAGGAAAGGGTTGTAGAAATATTATTTAAAATTCATTTTAAATATAAACACTTTATTTTACTTTAAGTTATCATTTTAAAAATAAAAAAAGAAATATTTATAAATTATTTTCTTTATAATTTCGTCAAATACACAGAAAGAATAAGGAGATCTTGTTAAATATCAAATTTTATTAAGTTCCAGGAACATTATTAGGGGAAAGAGTAGTAGAAATATTATTGAATTTACATTAAATTTATTTCAATATGAAAAAAATATTTATAAACTATTTCCTTTATAATTTCGTCAAGTGCCAGTGACTTACTCCCAAATACTCCTTAAATCCCCCTTTATTTTCGCCGTTACGCCGCCCCTGCCACCCCTTGGACCTGAACCGCCCGCAGCTGTTGCTTGTAGTTTGCATTTGTAATTGCTTTCTCTTGGCGTCGCGTTCGCTTTTTTTATAGTTTACCTTGTTTTATGGTCCACCAAGTTGTTGTTTTCCCCATTGTTGCTCTGCTCCAGCTCTTCGCCGAAAAGAAGTGGCAGAGCGCGGGGAAGAAAGTCGAAACAATCAGCCAAAAGTTTGCCTTGACTTTTCCACAGAGAAAAAGAAACCTGAAGACTGCATAAAAAGGGAGAAAGCAATAACGAGTGAAAGAATATAATTTTCTTGTTTGTCAACAAATAAAACTCCATTTATTTTCTAAGCAGAATGAGGGATACTCCGATGTCTTTCAGATCCAACCTCACCGTTTATTGCTATAATTATTGCCTATAAATAGGCAGAAAATCATTTAATCCGGATCAGAATATACGCAGCAGCAGCAGGAGCAGCAGGAGGAGCAGAGCCCCCCAATGCAGCCTGTTAATTAATCCTGCCGGCCCCCGAGTTGCAGGCGCCCATTGTCTTTTGGCATAATTCAAGGAAAACAATACCTTACGTTGAGCGGTGGGCAGGGGAGCAGGAGGCGTCCACTAGCCAAGTGGTTTAATAATCCAAATGGCCAGTTATAGATACCAAGAACGTACGAGCAAGGACGAGGGGGTATCCTAGTCAACGCCGCAAGGAGGGCCCAATGCAAGCGGAACAAAAAGGATGCGTGGGTTTCGTCAGAATTTAGCCTTAAATTGGATTCTAGGAGCACCGGTCACCGGTGGAGATTATTGCGCTGCATTGGCCTTCAGTCGCAAATTAACACACTTTTAATTATTTATTTAAACGCAAAAGTAAAGTTTTATAAATAAATATGAGCTAGAAAATATATAAAACATTTTAAAAATAGTTCAGTTTGGGTAAACGCCATTATTTCTTTTGCCTTTCAAAGAGCTCAAGTAAGCCTCTAAATTCAAATCTTAAAATATAAATAAATAGAAAAAGCTTGAAATAAATTAATAAAATTATAAAATACCCAAGTCCTTGAATAATTTCCTAGTGTAATTGAGAGTCTTAGCATCTTAGGCAGGGGCAAGTGAGTTTTCTGTGAGAGGCAGCCAATTTCCGAGTATTGAATAGCCATTGTCCTTGGAAGCTGCACATTCGATTTAAACAATGAATTGATTTTGAGCAGAAGGGCTCCTGATATTATTGTCAAGGCAAACAGCTTGTATTTAATTAGAACAACTCACTAGTTGGGCAAGCAAATCAAATTAGTCTAATCAGCTGCCTGACAGCTGGCATTTGCCAACAATTTATTATTCAAGGAGCTCCCAGTAAGCGATCTTGTATATATATATATTATATATATTTCTGTGTATATTATTCAAGGATCCTTTTCACTGCGAGTTCAGACTTCAGACGCTCATTAAGACGAGAACCTGTAGCCGAAAAGTTTTGTCAGCTCCCAACAAAGAGCATTACAATAAAAAGCCAGAGATGGAGCCAGAAAGCGAAAAGGACAAAGCTCTCCTCTTGGCACTTGACAGACGACAACAACAACACATATAGAGAGGGCCAGGGGCTGGGGATGAGGACCAGGATGAGGCCGAGCCTGAGGATGAGGATGTTGATGACGAGCATGCTCGGGGATGATGATGGTCTCCAGACCAGACTTCAGAATCCAGGCTTCAGAGTCCCCGACTTCTGACTCCAACTGTGAATGCGTCGTCTGCGTCTGTCACTGGCAATGGAGGGTCTGGGACTGGGAATGGGTCTGGAAATGGAACTGGGAATGGGAATGGAAATGTGACTGCGAAAAGACATTCGAGTGTCACTTGTGCAGCAGTTTTGAATATTTTGTGAATAGTAAATTACGATCATGAGGCCACAGACTGCGGCAATCATGAATGATGGAGGCGGTCCAATGCCCAGCCCCAACTCCCAGTCCAACTCCTCATCCTCCTGCAATCTCCATTCCCATACGCATATTCATTTGGAATGGAACGACTTCATCGTGGCCGCTCCAGGCTCCTCCTGTTCCTGCTCCTGCTCCTTCATTTGTATGCCCGAGTCCCGTCCAGGATGTGTGCCCAGTCAGCTGTAAAAGTGTGAATATTGCGGCTTTTGTATTGTTGGCCGGAAGCAAACATTTTTATGCTCTGCAGTTTTTACAAGCCGCCGCCGGATCCTGAGTGGGAAAGGGTGGAAAAAAGGACGAAAGTGAATGGAGGATGCCAGCTACCGTTGCTGGGCATTTGATTAAGCCCGGCTCCAGGCTAATTGCACTGAAACTGAGATTCTTGGCACTGCAATGGAATGCAAATTGAGCCTGAGAGTTGTCCCCAGCTTCCTATCGGTTGTCCTGTCCAGGATGTCGATGGTGTCCCCATCTCAGTAGTTGCTATTATCGTGGCTCTGTAGGGAGGTAAGTCGAGAACTTTCGCTTTAATAAGGTTAAGCCAGGGATTTCTTTTCTTTGAAATTTATTATTTTCTTGAATTTTGCATCTTAAAGATTTTTATTAAATATTTAATACAAATGTTATATAAAATATTTAATAATATAATTTAAGGTAGTTTTTATTTAATATATATTTAATATATTGATCTCCTTTTAAAGAGATTTTCCTAATTGGCTTGCAGTTCTTTTTTCTAATTTAAAATTTCCATTTCGATGGGTTTTTACATCTTGATGTTAATATTTAACAGGGGGTTAAGTTTCCGACTCAGATTAAGATTAAGATTATGATTAGCCAGCGATTAAAAACTCCTTGATCATGCGGAACCAGTACTTAAAAAAGAAAATAAGTTTAATCCTTAATATCAATCAATAATAATCTAATAATTAAGAAAATTTAACCTGAACTTTAACAGGAAGCTGAGAAATACCTTTCCCCAGACTTTCTGGAAAGATTCTGGGGCTTATTTCATATGGACAAAGTTCAGGTAGATATTTGTTCTCAAGTTAATGATAATAATAATCATATAATCAAGGAAGTTTAACCTGAAATTTAACAGGAAGATGGGAAAAACATTTTCTAAGATTTCCAAGAAAGGATCTTGGGCTTATTTTAGATAGACAAGGTTCAGGTAAATATTTATTTTCAAGTTAATAATAATAATAATTGAATAATCAAAAGAATTTAACCGGAACCTTAACGGGAAGAAGGGAAATACCTTTCCCAAGACTTTCCGGAAAGATTCTGGGGCTTATTTCATATAGACAAAGTTCAGGTAGATATTTATTCTCAAGTTAATGATAATAATAATCAAATAATCAAGAAAATTTGACTTGAACTTTAGCAGGAAGATGGAAAAAACCTTTCCTAAGACTCCCACGAAAGAATTTGGGCAATAATAATAATTGAATAATCAAATGAATTTAACCGGAACCTTAACAGGAAGATGGGAAATACCTTTCCCAAGACTTAGATAGGATCTTGGGTTCATTTCAAAGTTCAGGAAAATATATATATTCTGAAGTTTATTAAATACAAAGCCAAGGAGAAGCTACTCTTTTGTGTTTTTATTTTTTTTTTATGTTAACGTTAACGCTTTATTATTATATCACACTATGTTCCAACCGTGCTATTATCGCAGCCTCTCTTTCTGTCTGCTTTTATTTTTCGTTCTTTATTAATTCGTTTGCCCTTGCTGGTCTTTTTTGCCGGGTATTTATCATGTTTATTACCCTTCGCGTGTTTTCTTTGACCTGATTCAGTTAGTACATAGCCCCATAGTGTACAATGCATACTACTATATACATAAATATATATGCTATATATATGTACGTATGTATATTCATGGCAAACCTCTGCCCCCGCCGTGGCAGCATTCACAAAGTTTTGCCAACGCTTGCAGTTTGCTAGGCGAAAGAGTTCAGTTGTTTGTTTACGTATATATAGTATAGTATGTACATGTATCTGTTAACAAAAATATTATATAAGTGCTCGCTCTATATGCAGAACATTTATCGACATGTGCATATGCGTGTCATATGAATTAAATTCCCAGTTTAAGGAAGCTCTGTAGGTGGAAAAACAAAAGGAACTCTATCGCTGCTGGTGGGGAATCCTTGATTTATTTTACTTTCCCTTGTTCTCTCCATTCTCTCTCGAAGTGCCACAAAAGATGATGATGCATTCCAAATACCAAACGAAGTTGGCTTAGTCCTGGGGCCTTGGCTTCCTTCAATTTGCCGTTGGCTCTAACACTCGCTGTGTGTGGTTTTAGCCATAGCTTTAGCTTTAGCTTTAGCCCTTTAATTTAATGACATTTTTGCACTACAAAGGCGAATGAAAAATGAAATGCAAATTACAAAAACAACAGCGGCGCGGCATGACATGAAGTGGCCTCGACTTTGGGCTGAGGATATGAGGATATGTATGGATAAGGGATGTGGATGCGGCTGTGGGTCTAGGCTCGATTCTCCTCTTCATTAAATGCCACACACACACAGAGAGCAACAGCGAACGCACACAACAGGCGCTGTTATTGCCGCTTCCGTTGCTGTGTGTTGGTTGCATAAATAACGGCCGAGTTGAGCGATGCAACACGCACTCCAAAACAACAAAAAACTTTGCACGTTTTGCATACAAAGCAGAGAACAGAAACAGAAACAGAAATAAAATAGAGAGAGGGAGACAGGGCGGAAGAGAAAGAGATAGAGATAGAGAGCGTTGAAAATCAAGAAGAAAATCTGCAAAAGAAAATACAATTAAGTACTAGAACATACCCAGTAGCAGCCACTGCTTCAAAAATTAAGCATGCGACATGTGGGACAGCCAACACTCATACGCCACGTGTGCCTTTCAGCAAAGAATAAAGAATAAATGAAGCAGAAATATAAATAAATAAAGAATAAACTACGAATAAATTGAGAATAAATAAAGAATAAACAAAGAGGAAATAAGGGGTAAATAAAGAATTAATAAATCATAAATTTAGAATAAACAGAGAATAAAGAAAGAATGTACAAATAATAAATAAAGAACTAATAAAGAATACATTAAAAATAAACAAAGAATAAATAAAAAATAAAAGAATAAATATAGATTTAACAAAGAATAAATATAGAATAAATAAAGAATAAACAAATAATAAATAAAGAACTAAAAAAGAACAAGTAAAGAATAAATATTGAATAAATATGGAATAAATACTGAACAAATAAAGAATAAATTAATAATAAAACAATAAATATAGAAAATTTTAAAAGAATTGTTTAAACAATTAATTAAAGTAAGCTGGAGTTAACTTCCGCTTAAAATAATTTCCAAAGAGTAATAAACTGTAAAGTTAACCCTAAAAACTAAGTAAATCAGGCATCAGGTACAACTCTTAGCCTCAAATTAATTCTACAAAAATATTTTATTGGCTTAAAAAAGCCAAAGCATGTTAATTATTTTATTAACATGTTCTGTAAGTTGAAAAGTTGTCTAAAAAGCTTTCTCAACGTATGAAAATATATATTAAACTTATAAAATCCATAGATTTTATCTAAGCAATTAGCTTTTATCATTCTTTAGAGCAAATACCTGGCCACAAGTCACTCGGCGCCCATTAAGAGTCATATACCTGGGTCGTCCTTCGCCACACAACTAATGGGTGTGGCATTGTGCAAGCGCAACATCACCTTTTGCCATCTCGCTTCCGCAATCGCAGTGGCACGCACAAGCAATTGAAATTGTATTAAATTGAATTTTAATATATTGCCAAAAACAACAAATAACAAAACTAAACGAAATGAAAACCAGCCAAGGAGAAGGAGTGCGAATGGCAGGAAGCTGGGCAAAAGTTACTACTATCCCAGCTCCAATCCTTGTGCCTTCTTGCTCTCCCTCTGAGCTCCGGTGCTGTCATGCTTTGAATTTAAATTTCGCGCTGAAATATTAATAATTAAAGCCATTAGTGTTAGTGTTGCCATCCGAGTGTGTGTGTGCGTGTGTGGCAGCTTAAAAGTTTATGCATTTTTAACCTTCAAATAAACACTCGACACGTATGCAGACCAACCATAACAATAATAGCAACAGCAACAGCGTCATCGTCAGCGTCAGACACACACCGACAGTGTGTGCCAGTGGGTACAGTGAGCGGCATGGCCGTAGGTCGAGGTGACACCACCCCGACACAACTGCTGACTGACTGACAGACGCTGACTGACTGCTGGTTTAAGGAAATACAAAAAAGTGAAATCAACGGAGTCAGCCTCAATGTGTTGGCCTTTTTTTAATTAATGCCAATCAAGTTTCGTTTAATTGAATTACAAGCTTTATAGGCTTAAAGAAGAGCTTACATAATTTTTAATTTATGATCTCTGATTAGTGCAGAAATTAGAGTTTAAACTATACCAGAAGTTGACTTAATGCTTAAAGGAATTTTGGGTAATAAATATTAACCATACGATAGCAGACTTACTTAAAAAATTAGTAAATAATTTAAATAAAATATATAAAACAGTTGAAAACATATATAAAACAATTATATTATTTTTTTTCTTCCTTTTAATTTTACATTAATAAAAATATGTTGAACCTTAAAACTCTTTAAACTAAAGCTTGCCTTTTAAAAGCTTGTTTAGAAAATATTTAAACATAAAAAATAGTTAAATCTGTCAGAACTTCTCTACTTTATATGTAAATTTTCTAGAATATTATTAAGTAACTTTATTCCATTGAAAAGTCCTTAGTATTAACATAATACAAGTGTTGTTGCCGCTCCTCCAAAAAGCTGAAGCTGTTCATGCATATTTATGTGTGTTTGTTCTTCGCGCGAAATTTGAATTGGAAAAACATTAATAAATATATACAAAAGCCGCGGATTTTGATGCTAATTTTAATTGTTAATTTCTGTTAAGGAAATATTAAGCTCATGGCACGGACTGTGCTTGGCATTTACATGCGGCTGCTGCTGCTGCTGCTCTTCTTCTATTTGTATTCTTTCTTTTCCTCTTTTTTTTTACTCTTTGCTTCTTTTTGGCTCTTTCTCTTTCTCTGCCTCATCATGTGCGGTTTTTGCAGTTGTTGTTATTGTTGCCACTGCCGTTGTTGCTGTTGTTGTTGTAGCTGGCAATGTATTTTGACATCGCGTCGCACACAAATTGCAAAAACGGCGCCTTGACTCGCATTTTCGACACTTTTCCATCGGCGCTCAGTCCTCAGTCCCCCCCCCTCGTTCTTGTTGTTTCCGCATCCTTTTTGCAGGATATGCCAGCCAGCGAGCGAGTGTGTGTGTGTGTGTGAGCTCAAAGTTGTGTCACTTTGGCAAGCTCGAATTGATTTGCCTGAAAAGTTGCTCCCTCTCGCCAGAGCCAGAGCCATAGCTCCTTCGTTTTTCTTTGAAAATCATTTGCATAAAATCAAATCGCACCGCAAAATAAACTCGCAGTGTGTGTGTGTGGGTGTGTGTGTCGCTTTATCGGCAAGAAGTCTTAAAGTGACGCTGCCACGCCCACTACTCACATTTACCGCCTTCTCTTTGCCTTTCCTCTTCCTCTTTTCCTCTTGATTTTTTCTTAAGCGCAAGTTTTATGTGAAATAGGCGTAAAGTGAGGCAAAGTTATGCCCGAGCTACGTGGCTGCCATTTTTTGTTTTTCTTTTCAGAGGAGTTAAAGGGCTGGGAATACCCGGAATACCCCGGAGTATGGGGATCTTCCACATTTCATCGCAAGCAGAATAAATAACCCGGAACTTGCTTCATTTTTTAATTAATCTCGCCAGCAGTTCATATTCCGAATAATAATAGTTCTCAAAGAGTTGAAAAGTAATTGGAAAAACTGGTTTGAATCTATCCTGTTTGCATTATTGTCTTTATTGCCCCTTGTTAAGCGGGAAATTCTGGTAAAAAGTAATTGAAAAACGATCTGGTTGATAAATAGACTTTCATTTGGTTTTATTTCGCATTGTCACGCTTTATTAGTACAGGAGTTTTTCGCCGTAAAATTGTTAATATGAAAAATATGAAAGGGAGAACCTTGTTAACTCTGCGGGATTTTTATTTGTAAGCCTTGGGCCCTGCCTTTTCTGCTTTGCATTGAATTTGATGTATATTGGTGATTTAAGCGGGACAATTTATTAAAAATGCTTCAAGTTGAAATATTTCGTATATTTTATGGTTTTCTAATTATTAGTTAAATTGGTTAAGGCTATTTCTTATAAAATTTGATATTTATTAGTGATTTTATTGCACTTTTCTTATAAATTATATATTTCATATATTTTATGCATTTTTTGTTTGTATTATTAGGTAAATTAATTAATTTATCCTGTTTGCACTTTGGTCTTTATTGCCCGTTGTTAAGGGGGAAATTCTGGTAAAAAGTAATTGAAAAATGATCTGGTTGATAAATATACTTTTATTCAGTTTTATTTCGCATTGTCACGCTTTATTAGTTCATGTTTTTCTCCGTAAAACTGTTAATATGAAAAATATGAAAGGGAGAACCTTGTTAACTCTGTGGGATATTTTTTTAGCCTTGGGCGTTGCCTTTGTTTTGCATTGAATTTGCTATTTATTGGTGATATAAGCGGGAGAATTTTTAAAAAATGATTCAAGTAGATATAAATTAAATCTTTTTCTGTTTTTTAAATTATTCTGTTTTTCTGATTATTAGTTAACTTAGTTAAATCTATTTTCTAAGACTAGGGTCTTGCCTTTATTGAATTTTATTGAAATTAATATTAATTCGTGATTTTATTATACTTTTCTTATTGATTTTATGCGGAAAAATGTATTTAAAATGCTTTAAGGGATATATATATTTTATTTTTATATTTTTTTTTTATATTTTTATTATTTATTAAATTAATTAAATCTATTTTAAGGCACCTGATACTTTATTTATTTTACTAAGTTGATGATTTATATTTTTTTAAGCCTCAGCCCTTGCCTTTATTGCTTAGCATTTAATTCAATATTTATAAGTAATTTTTTTGTACTTTTCCTATAAATTTTAAGCAGAAAAATTTATTAAAAAGTCTTCAAGGATATATATTTCATATATTTAATGGTTTTTCTTGATTTTAAACTAATTAAATCTATTTTTAGGGGCCCGAAACTTTATCTTTAATGTAAATTCCCCATTAATACCAAATTTGTTTGGTTGCTGGCCCATCCCTGGCCCTTGCTGGATATCCTGCATATCCCTTACATCCTGTACATCCTGGACTTGCACACACTCGCAGGCTGCGGCAACAAGACAGGACATGCCGCCATTTTTCGTGTAGCCGCCTCGCCAACATCAGGAGCAGCGCCTGCACCCTTTCGCACCTTGGTTGTGTGTAGCTTGTGTGTGTGTAGGAGGGGAGGTGTGTGGCAAGTAGTTTATCGCATATTTGCAGGGCAACTTATAACAAACATATGCAGCAGTGTGTGTGTGCGGGTGTGCGGGAGTGCTGGAGTGCGGGCATGTGCTACGTATACGTGATGGCTTAGATTATACATATGTGAGGATGTGCGAACACATGTACCGC
>VNJW01009735.1:0-24928 GCA_008042615.1 Drosophila auraria
ACATTTTACATGTAGAATTTTACATTTTTAAATAAATCGACCGATCGTTTCTATGGCAGCTATATGATATAGTTGTTTGATCTTAATGAAATTAAAACCGTAAATCTATAACCGTAAAAAACTGGTATATCTTGAAATTGATCAATATACGTTGAAAAACAAAAATGTTAAATTTTTTTTTACAATAATTTCGGCATCATTCCTATGGCAGCTATAGGATATAGTGGTCTGATTTCGGCCGTTCCGACATATATTCTGCGTGCTAAAAAAATAAGACTATGCTGATAGTTTCAGCCCGATAGCTCAAAAACTGAGAGACTAGTTAGCGTAGAAACCGACAGACAGACGGACAGACAGACAGACGGACATGGCTAGATCGACTCGGCTGGTGATGCTGATCAAGAATATATATACTTTATGGGGTCGGAGATGCCTCCTTCACTGCGTTGCAAACATGATGGCAAAATTATAATACCCTCTGCAAGGGTATAAATGTGGGGGTAAAGTAATCTTAAAAGTAACGATGTAACGATCCCTTCTAACGCTGTCTTAAGTCCTAGTATCGACAAAATCAGTAATAATTGTATTATTTTTAAAACATACGTTTTGTTATGTGGGCATACAGAAAAAAAATCGGAAAAAGCATTTAACAAAAATAAAAAGCCAGAATTCCCGCTGCCCGCTGTTTCTAAATATTTCTAGCAAATGGTCTTTAAAAAAAGCCAGATTTGACGGGAAAAAAGCGACTCTGGCAACACTGGTACCCAGTTACTGATGCTCCAACTTCCAATTCCAGTTGCCTGAGATAAAAGCTTTGAGTATGTCCAGCCAGTACTTGATAGTTTCCCATTTCCATCTCGCACCTGTCCACTGTCGATCGACCCTTGAGGCGTGAGGATATGTCACCCTCAAAGACCTTACCGGTTCCTGGGGACGTGCTTTAAGCTGTTTCAGAAGGCCGCAGCGGTCTAAGAAATTTATCATCTGTCAATTCGTCGGGCTTTCGAGAACTAAGATTGTTAAGTGGTCCTTTTCAATCGTTTTTCATACTTATTATACTATTGTTCTCCACCTTCGCTTTACCTCATACTTGCATTTTTTGTCCAGATCCAAATGGAGTAAAAAGTTATTTAGCCCCAACCTTTTTTCTCGGCGATTGCTATACCCTTGCAAAGAGTATTATGATTTTAGTCAGGAGTTTGCAACGCAGTGGAGGATAAGGAAAGTATAAGGAATTAACAAGGGTTGCTGTAAAAAATGGTTAACGGACGTAAAACCCACGCACTCTTATAATACTGATGCCGAATTAATTATTTTTTCGCGGTGGTGAAGGAGCAGAACGTTTTGGAGAAGCTCGATGGTAAAACAAAGCGGATTAACATGATTTACAAAAATTCCCGAAAGACTTAAGATCAAGTAAAAAGCAAGCGTCAAATGCTCAAAAAGAGCTTCTTCTCAGAGATATGGCAATTGTATGATGTTCGGCAACATCGAACCCATTAATGTTACATTGACCTATGTACGTTTCTATTCTAATAACAGTTGCAGAGTGTCAACTTATATCTTCATATCCAATATCTTAATAGGTTGTATATAATTGAGTACAATTTTAATTTGTGCAACAAAATTGCAAAATACCCTCCAAGTGTAGGAATTTCGAAATAATTAATATCACTGGAACTAACCGCAATCCATAAATTATAGAATTTTTTACTGAATTACATATCTGGAAGGGTATTTAAACTTCGATCTAAGTAAGTAGAAAACCAAACAAAGAAATAAATAAATTGGAAATTAAAAAAGGAGATTTATAAAATTCATATCAGTCGGTAAACCCACGATATATTTTTTATCAAGTTGAAAAAGCTTTATGTCAGTGCTTAAAGTAACATCTCAAAAAAATTTCTGATATTATTTAATTAGTCAAGAAAGAGCCAAGAAATAAATAAATAGAAAAAAAAAATGAATTTAATAAAGATCTGAGCGATAATTAAATAAAACAAGAACTGTTCGAAGACGACTAAATTCCTTGTGAGGCTGCAATCGTAACCAAATAAAAAGATAAGGCACACTTGCTGATGTTACGTTATGACGATGCTAAAACCTAGAACCGACTTAAATTTTATGAAGTAAGTGTAATTATATGATTTTAACAGATCCCCATTACTGGAATATGGTAGTGCAAGAGCGTTCATTTCTGAACTAATATGAGTTAAGATGTGGCTAAGATCCTAAACCTATCTTAAAATTTAAAAAAAATATCGTAAGGACAAAAAAAAGTGATTTTTAAAAATGTCCAGAGTGGCGTAACCCCTAAAATAACTAGAAAACCGGTTTGCTTCACTAAAAGTTATTCTGGTAATTATCTTTTGTATTTAGTCATATCACTGGGAAAATAGTAAAAGATTTTAAATTCCATCAAAAAACTGGTCTGTGGACCGGAGGATTGGAATTGAAGGGAAATTGTAGCAAACGCGATTTCTGTGGAACCCTCGATAAATATCTTTATTTATAATTTTTTTGTTTTCTACGTGTTAAAAGGTTGGTCAAATTGATAATAATATCTTTAAACGTTTCGTCGAACTATAAATGTTTTCTGCGAATTATTGTATTTTTAAAATATGTTTTTATGTCATTCAATGCGTAATAACATACTGCTCTTAATAAGGCATAAACTATATATATGCCATATGCCATATGCTACTTCTGATATTACTTTTACTTAAATTATACATACAACAGTTAATAGCAATCTGCAAAATTGAACCAGGCTGTGTTATCGACATCATCCGTTATGATGGGCTCCCTGCGAGCTGTCGAGGGTCCGTAGAGACTGTAGCGCCTGGATCCAGCAATGACCTCTCTGTACCGCCTCACCGGTGTCCGGGACAGGTGCAGCTCCATGAGGTCCCAGTCGTTGACATCCCGGAAAACGGAGCGAATCATATGCATGCGGCCCAGGAGTTCCGTCTCTCGCAGTCCCTCGTACCTCCGCCCAGTGCGGGCCCGAAATGTCTTGTACACTTCGCTCTGCTGCTTCGTCTCCGTCGCCGTCTGCAACTCCTTGCGGTAGAGCGCTCGAATCCCGCGTCCCAGATGACGGATATGCTCGAAATTTCGAACGTTGAGGGCCACCAGGGATACGGCGTCCAAATTCAGCAGTTTGTGGCCATCAATATAGTTTTCCCGGAAGGTTTCCTATGAATAAAAGAGCACATCACGTTTGGAAATACCTTTTCAATGTTCCAGGACTCTCACCTCATATTCAGGATAGCCAAAATTGCGCAACCAGTCGGTCACATCGTTGATGCTCCACTTGAAGACCTCCGTACGGGCTTGGGAATCCACGACGGCGGCGGCGAGGTTGAAGAGCGAGTCCGGCGTGGCTTTAAAAGGAAGGGGCACATCCTCCTTGTCGTACTCCACGTCGGGAAACATGTAGCTCGGATACCGGAAGCAAAACTCCTCTTCCTCCGGCGGCGGCTCGCAGATGTCCGGACTCTCCATGCCGTCTAGACTACGTCGCAGTGGAGACGGAATAGACGAGGACGACGAGAACGACTCCATGCCAGTGTGTAAGACGTACTGTTCCTTGGCTAACTTAAATTGAGTTGCCCCGCAACTTTCGCCTGCGATTTCTCCTTAATAAAGAGTGGCGTTCGTGTCTGTTTGATTGCGTTTTATTAACTTACTTTTCCCCCACGTCCTTCTACTAGTTCACAATGTACAGAAAATTTAAAGATAATGATAATAAAAATGTTTGAATAAAGAACTTTTAATCCAACTTTTAAATTTAAAAATAACTCTTTTATTTTTCTGGGTTTTAAGTACTTTTATATAGAGTACATAGAGTACAGGAGCTGTCATCCTTCATCCTGCCTGCCCCTAAATACGAATTTCAAAAACCTATTACTTACTATCTTTGATTTCAGGGCATCAAAAATGTCATTAGTCTCAAGTGTGCGGTTCCTGTTTTCGCTTCCCTTACCTCAGGAGTTCAGGAGTGCATTTGCATATCGGATTTTTTCTGGGTCAATTTGTGGGCTTGCGGTGCTGGGACGTTTGGGCACCGATTACACCCATTGGGGTGGTTGTTTTCTGCCAGAAAGTACATAGCTAAAGGCGGTCACGACAGGACTCCTATTAATAGCAAAATATAACACAAGTTTCACTTAAAAATGTTTATATTTTACTTTTCTTACACGCGATATTCGTAGATTACAAGAAAAGGAAGAGTTTTCAGTGCTACATGGTTTAAGCATTTGTCCTAGAATGATCCAGCCCTCTGAGTTTGTCTGTATATGGGGTTTTTCATATTTAAATATGCAGATTTGCCCGCAAATTTCAAGGTACAAAATTAAATGGAATACATATTTTGCAGACCAAAATTTAAACCGAGACAGAAAAGAGTTAAATGTTAATAAATATTAAATATTAATACCGTCTGCAAGGTTATTGCTTTACTTAGCTGTTTTCTTTATTTTTCAAGGACCGTTCTTTTCTAGACTATTTTCTTTCCTTTGAATAGTCTTTGTTCCAAACTTGGGAGGCTTTCAGAAAATCTTTTCTTAACCTCATATCTCCTCTGAAGAGCATTTAAGCGTGTCAGTAAAATAATTCCTTTTATTTCTCGTTTTGTTATCGAACCCTATTAACCATAATTATTATAGGCCTTTTGACATGTCGAATGGTTTCTTTCTACCAAGTGACCCATTTCTTGGTTGGTTTTCCCTAGACACACAAATCAATAATAATTTTCGCAAGTCTATGCCCCTTTTCGTTTCCATAAATACTAACAGCAACTGCTTAACAAAATCTTGCAGCGATATAAACACAAAAGAAAGCCCTATATGATTAATTTGCGAAAATTCACCAATAATAACAATGATTTGTCCATCCATTTTCAAATGGAAAGTGTGTTAAGGCTTGGGACCTGCAGCCGCCACCCTTACCAACATAATTGACTCCCGAACTAATAGAGAGTTAATGGAGATCACCCAATCGCTGCACAATTAGACCCGCATTCCTCGGGTGAGCAACAGAAATTCGCATCGGCTGTACGACCTTATGCTTCTGGCTCCGCCCACTGGAATGGATCGCTCGCATTGGCCACCAGTCGCCGAGCCATGGCTTCTCCACATGTTGTGGGCACAAGGGAACCGGAATTCGCCGATCTGGCTGTGTGTGTGTGGGGAGTACGTGAACATATGGAAAAATCGGTAAACAAAACTTAGCACCGATTGAGGAAACAATTTTTGTGGCGAGCTAATGACACGGCGGCGTGTTTGTGTGTAAACAAGCGAACTGTATACCAAGATTCCTATCCGTGTGGGTTTACAGTGGACACGAACTGAGAAAAATGGTACGATTTAAATTTTTTTACCCTTGCTGCTTATAATAATATTAATTAGAAGTTTGTAAGAAAATAAAATAATATAAATCAAAGAACTTTAGGCTGAATATAGGGATGTTAGACATACGGTTAAAATTTTATCAACATAATTACTAAGCTTCTCACAGAACAGATCTGTTAAAAATATCAATAAAATTAAAATTACTATGAGATTTACGGATTTATTTAAAAATATATTGACTTGACATCAAGTTTTCTGTTAAGCTTAAGCTACCATTAGAAAAATCTTACCAAACTAGCATTTATTCGTTGAGGACTTGACCGAAATTCAGAATACAGACTGTAAAGGGAACTGGGAAAACGATCTGAGATTAATTTGGAGACCATTTTGAGTATAGTTCAAATTTTTTTGTTTCATGGACCTAAGCTCTTCTTAGGCTTAAATCATTTCTCTGCCCGGTCTCTGCCGACACAGGCACAGGATGCTCAGAATGTAAGTAAGGCAATTTTGTGCAGTCAAATTGTAATTAAGTGGCTAGAAATCTATTTCTTTACCACAAAATGTAAGCTATTTTTTCACATATGTATCTTGCCACTTCATTCTGTTTCTTATTCACAAAAATGCAATTATAGCATGTCAATGGGTTTAAATAACCATTAATGCTTTTAACGTTAAATATAATTATTTTATAAACGGAAGGAGTTCCCAAGAATGTGATTAAAATGTTTACAAATATGTACATACATATGTATGTACGTGTATATAGTAAGAGGATAATAATTTTAATAGGGTTCCTAGCTGAATCGAGGTATTAGTCGTCTGATTCAATCCACATAAGTCAAGAAATCAATATTCATATTATATTATATTTTGACTTTTCCATAGTCATATCATATTATATTTTGATTATTATTAATTCGATCTCAAATCTGAGATTTTTTTTGAACGTTCTTGCAAGTTTGTGCCCACTGTTGGATACAAGGAACATACAATCTCAGCGAGATTTACCTAAACGCCCGATCATTTCGTGTTATGTGCGCCAAAGGCAATCGATCCCGGCCGGTTCCGATCAGTTCTGTGTGGGCTGTCTTGCAAAGCGGTTCATGGGTAGTGCTCAGACCCTCCCGAATTTTAGCCCGGTCGTTTCTTTGTCGGTTTTAAGCGACGGCGTTTGGCTTTATCCCAGTGACATGATAAGTGTAACTTAGCCCCTCGCAGTGACTTACTTCTTTGGCGATCGGAGTGATCGGTGATCGATGCAAACATACATGTAATTATTGGCGACGAAATGTTATTACACGAGAGTGCCGCCGCCAGCATGGAACAGAGTATGCCCGAGAACCTCAGCACTCAGGTGTGCGAGGTAAAGGTACCGTCGCCCACCGAAAGGAGTGATCGCGGTATCCCTGCCGAAGAGTTCGCCCCCCGACCCGACACTGGCCCAGCCAACTCGTCGCCCCCCGCCACCACAAGCACCACCAAAGTAAAGCTGAGCTTCAGCGTTGATCGCCTGCTAGGCTCCTCCTCCGAGTCAAGCGAATTTCACGCCAACAGCCCCTCGCCTTCCCCGGCATCGTGGCCCTGCTGCGATGGCAATGGGTTCTCCTGCTGCACCTTTCCGCGCTGCTTCAGCCAGGCAAAAGCCGAAGTTCCTAAGCTCGGGCAGCTCCTGCTTCCCGCAGCCCCGCCAGCAGCCACATCGCACCTGTACTCCTACGTCGGACTCGATAAACTATATCCTAGCATGTGTATGGATTACAAATCGGTTCTGAGGCCAACACCCATTCGGGCAGCAGAACATGGTAAGTACCAAACAAGAAGTGTCCAGAATGCACAAAATGTGTAGTCCTTAGCAAAAGCTTGTCCATTTTCTTATAAGCGGTCCGGTCATTCATAAGTTTAGCATTGAAGCCCAACCGTTTGAAAGTTTAGTCCTTGAAGGTTTTAGTAAGATCTCTTAAATATATTTTAAGTTCTATAGAAAAACCTTCGGTAATATCACATAACTTATTATACCCGATTCCCATAGGGTACAAGGGTATTATAACTTTCTAAAAACTGAGAATGTTTGTAACAGGCAGAAAGCATCTCAGATCCCATAAAGTATATATGTATGTATATTCTTGATCAGCATCACCAACCGAGTCGATTTAGACATGTCAGTCTGTCCGTCCGTCTGTACGTCCGTATAGATCAAAAGATTTTACGAACTATAAGGCTAGACCCACCAAATTTGGAAACGGCATTCTAATATAATTGGCCGCGCCCACTGTTGCCCTGAGAAATCATATTTCGGCTTAAAGTAAATAGATCAAATAAATAATAAATTTAAGTTGAGTCGCATGATAAACATGGAAGTTATTAAACAATAAAGTTTTGTCTTTTTTGGGTTTTGCTTAACATGTTTCTAGCAATATTTTTCTTCATTTGTCAACATTTTCATTTTTCCAAGTTTATGCTATTTAATTTTACCCACAATGCCTTGGCTACCGGGTATTTTACAATCGGTCACCCTCGACTGTAGCTTTCCTACAACATTATAACATTTTTAAGGTAAATTCCATAAAACTTGTACAAGTTTGATGAGTTGCAAACATAATTTCATGTAAGCGGTAATATACTTAGGACTCTTATAGGATTTCAGTTAAACTTTTTTAATTTATTCAAAATTGCATAACTTATCCTAAAGCTGTCGTAGGATCGCATTTTCTAAGCCGTTGAAATTTTGCTAATATGAGCAATGTACTATTACCGTTTTAGTAAATATCCATTGTTTTTTCCTGCCAAGAATTATGCACATGAGAGACATGAAAGCAATCTAAATCTAAATTAATAATTTTGATTTCTTTAGGAAAACTTGAAATAATTCAATTCCTTACCACTTTTACAGACGAAGTGTCTGCAGAAATATAGTATTGGGCTCGTCATACCATAACATTATATTGTTTACATAAAACATATTCTATTAAAAAATTATAAGAATAATTAAAAGATTGAATGAAATTAATTAACTGCTAATGAAGGTTAGCAATGGATGCTATTTTTCGTAAAAACTGTATATCAAAACATGCTTCCAGTATTTGACAAGATATGTATTTGTCTATTAAAATAATGTTAGGCTCTCTAATTGAATATATTTATTAAATCAAGAATTCCATCCGGCCCAACTTCTAGTCAAAACTATAGTACCCTCAGCGAGGGTATAATGACAAAAGTGAACATTCCTGGAAAAGCCAAAGGGAAGTCTTAAAGACCAATCCAAACGCAGGCAATAAATCGGGTATTTTTATTGGAATTATTACTTGATCTGTGGCCATATTGTGCAATATTCGATCGGCCAAATGTTGCCTGCTCCTTGGTTTTGACGAAAACAATTCGTTTGTTGAAATCGACAACAAAATATCTCTATATGTTTCGAGTATTTACGTTACTTCCTGCTGCTTTTGTATATCTGGAGACGACGACTTCTCATGCACTGCACTTTGATCTTGTTTATAAGAAAAATAGTGAGAAATATGTATATTCTGTGTGTGGCTGGGTTTTCGAATAGAACATTTTCATTGTTTAACAAGCTGCTTCCATTTTACGCATCCCGGCCCTGCATACGAGGAGGATCCCTATCTCATTCTGTTTTATATACAATTCTTGTCAAGTGGGTGCTAACTGTCTGAGGACTTTCGACGATTGTACGGGTTGGATGGGTGGGGTCGGGGAAGGAAATGTGCCAACATATTGTCGAAGATTGTGAAAGAAAAGAATGCGACTTGGTAAGATCATCTTTTTATTGGAAAATTAAATCGATAAACAAAAATGGATTGTGTGTGTTGATGAAATATCTTAGTGAGGGATAAATATAAACTTAGATTTAGGAAAAGGATTACTTTAATTTAGGTTTGATCGTCTATACAAACTATTATACGTTCAAAATAAAATTGAATAAATAAATTAAAGACTTAAGCAAAATTGAAACTAATATTTTTGCCGTCTCCAAACAGTTATTATTATAACAAATACAAACACTCATCGGTTGTTCCCCTGATATATGTAGATCTTTTTGTTTTTCCCAAACTCTATGGTGTTTAGTTAATTTCTTTAGTTGAGGCACTCGTTTTAAAGTCAGCTTTTAAAGCGGAGTCGATCTAGCCATTTCCGTTTGTCTGTTTGTCTTTCTGTCAGCTGTATTTCCGTTTTAAAAGGGGATATTATAGGTTTCTCACCTTTCTAATTATAAGTTTTATTTCGTTTTTTTTTAGTATTTAATCTGTATTATGGCACAATCCAAGACAGGACTTTCTTCTAACCGCAAATAACATGGCGGATCATACCGCTATACAAATTCTTTTTCCAAATGATGCGCACAAAGCCTGGCAATATAATAATTGGAAAAATATTGTTAAATGGTTTACTTAAATAAGTTTAAGTACTATAATACCCCTATCTAATTTTAAATAAATTTGCCTGAATGTACCTTATAAAAACCATTCATTCTTTTGAATATTCTGAATAAATTATCCAGGTTTTCACAATAGCAAAAAGAAAATGCATTTCCAGTGTTCCTCAGTAGCAGATAAGATCAATTAATTTCCTTAGAGTAATTTAGTAAATACACCCAGACATATTGACATATTGAAGCATAGACATATAGACATATGAACAGATAGACCAACAGACAAATAGACGAGAAGACATATGACTAGATCGTCTAAGGCGTTTAAGGTGTAACCACATTTATCCACCATTTTCCCTGCGAATCGCAGAAATAAAAAATTAATTATTATTTCAGGTTTAATAGATGAAATTAAAAACTATTTAAAAAAATGAAAAAAAAATTTGTCGAACCCCTGCTAAGAATTCATTTTAAAGCTACTTTCTTAAAGAAGACAATTATTCTTCTGCATTCTAAAAAGATTTCTTACTTTAGCATTTAAATGATGATTTTAAAAAAATGTTACTTGAATGCTAAACTTATCAAGCTCTGAAATAATTGTTGCCTTTTTCCGTCTGTTTTCAAAATATTCAAAAAACAATGTGCGGAAAGATAAATTTAGCAGTAAACTTCTGCGAAGCATTTATTAAAAATTATCATCAATTTTAAACGGTTTTCAAACACATTTTCGCCGAGGTGAAAATGAATGAGGCAATTAGTAAGGAGCATTAAATTCGACATTTCCTCAATCAACAAGCGGCCGGGTAAAAAAACAAGCTGCCTTTGAAGGGGTTTCATCAATCCTGTGGCCACATTAAATAAATTAAATTAAGAACAACAAATCCCGAAATGAACAACGATTTATGAACAAATTAAGAATCAGACTTTGAAAATAAACTTGATGTTCCCCGCCAACGGGAGAAAAAGTTTGTTTATTTGCTTGAGCAATTGGTCCGTCATTCATGGGCAGATACAGATAGCTATCCGTCTAATTGCCTTCTGTAATGAATTGTTCCGTTTCTGTATAGATTGGGTGAGGCATCGATGATAAAGAAAGCTATCTGGCGGGAGCGACAGGTAAAGGTACGTAAGGAGCCGCTGATCGCTGATAGATGTGGCGCCACGGGCCCAACTACTGTGACTCCAACCGACGGGGCGAGGAGGTGCCTGTGCCGGTGCCGTTTAGGCTAATGACGGGGAAATAGCTGCCCGATGGGCTAACCGAATGACTAACTGAATGATTGAGTCTGTGGAAGCCAAGCGGTATTTTTAGGGGCCAAGCCAAAGGCCAAGTATTTACACACCGCCACCCACTGGGGTGGCCTTTCGAGGCGGAGGCTGCGTGGAGGCTACCTGCCGGGTCCAACCTGCTTAGCCCCTGCCTCCTATGAAGACTCCTCATTTCGTGATGGATTGATCCTATCGCATCGCACATCATAAAATCTCCGACCAAGCTCTCTCTGTATTCCCTGATTCTTCGAGATTCTGTGTTGCTGTTTGCCTGTCCCGCCTGGTGTTGAGTAGTTTGTTTGATTGTTTCCCCCTTTTTCTTTGGTCTGCGATCGATCGATTCACCGATCGATGGCTAAGCTAAAATAGATTTTCTGATATAAAAACGTTGTCTGAACCATAATCCGGCGCCGTGTGCCTAATTAATTAACCATTTATAAGTATGTTAATCCGATTTGAACTGCGTTCTAGCGCCCAACGAACACGAATCACTGATCTTCATGGGAGAATGTCTAGGGGCCTGGGATTTGAGATTTGTATGTAAGGTACTCGGAGAAAACAGGTGATTTAGCTATATTCGAGATCTTGGAGGGCCCAGGAAATTTCATTTTATGAACAAATGACACATAAAATAATGGGAATAACCTTTTTAAACATTTGTTCAAGTAAGAAATAGTACAAAGTCTATTCCCAAAAAAAAAAAAAACAAGAGTTTAATATTTCTTCGCGTTGTCTTAAAAATACACTCAAACAGTATTTCGAGTTTAGTATAGACTTAATACTTCATAATATCAAATGTATACTCAAAAGTTTAGTTTTTATACTCTATACTTTCATTAGTATTTTCAAGTATTATTTTTTTACGAACCTACATAGAAAATTCGATAACATACCGCGTTAGCTGAAATTTAGTGCTTTTCTGTTTGTCGCGTTAGTGGTTTTTGTCAAGTCTCTTGCAGATCAGTATAGTTTTTATACTTTCGTAGTATTAAATTTATAAGTATCTTATTAAGAAATGTACAATACTCTAAGGTACAGAATTCATGTAACAATAGTTTAGTTTATAGCTAGTTAATTCTTTAAAAGGCTAGACTTAGTCACAAAATAACAATATGGCCGCACTGGTCCGTTGCTTTCATGCTGAGCATATTGTGCGTGTGCTGGCTGAGGCAGGGCAGAGAAATTTGGTGACTCGCGAGTCAGGGCTGTAAGCACCACTGATCTAAAGCAATGGGAACAATTCAACTCAGTTTCTTATGAATAAGTATAATTAAAGGTTTTTGAATTAATTCCACAGATATTTCTGCAGCACTGTAGACACTTTATCCTTCATCCTGTTGCAAATATTTGGGTATAAAAATCCATAAATTTACCAAAAACCCATAATGTAAACTTTTGGCTAGTCAGCAGGACGGTCCAGGTTCAGTGCATCGGGAGCAGATGGCCCAGGGCATGGAATGCACGGATTCTGCGAAAGCATTCAGCTTCAGCCGAAAGTTCATTCGCAGTTTACCCCAATATCGAAGAACGTACCGCGAAATATTCGCCCAGCCATAAATATGGAATATCCTGTCATGGCGTGCCAATAAATCGATACGGACTTAAAAATAGCAGTATACCTGCCTCTCGGAGATGCATCCGCATCGGCACCGCTCGAGTGATTTAAGATCGCGCCCGCAATTATCAGAACTCATTAAGCTATTTACCGGCCTGCGGGCGGAACCGGGGCGCTCTGTATTTACAAATGGATCTCAGAGTAGGCAATTAAGGAGCTGGCGTTGTGCAGAGGCAGCGGCAAAGGCAGGTGATGAAAATCAGTAAAAACTCATTAAAACAAACCGCCGATAGTTGACACAAACCAAATGCCAAATGCCCAATTAAGGCGTTATTAACCTTTGCAGGCCAGATACAGATACAGATGCAGATGCAGATACATTTGCACTCGTGGTGCAGCAGCGCATTTCCGCTGTAATGTAAATAGACGTCGGACCCGTAGAGTGTTTTCCCTGAGTAAATAAAACGCTCTCCACGAAGACAATTAGACTCATGCCGAGAGCACACAAACAAAGCGAATGAGCCCCAGCACAGGCTATTTGGAAAAAACAATAAAAAATGCATAAGCTAGTTTAGAAGTTGCCACAAAGCAACAATTTTGAAAACTTATATATGTGGATTCGGATATTTAAAAAACATTTAGCCAAAAGAAAGCATTTGGCCGTCGGCTCAACCTCGGGCGCCCCATGTTGTGTTCGATTACCCCAAATAATTTTTGCTCTCTTAGCGCTAATTGTTGTTTTTCTGATTCCCGTGTGTGGGGTAAACAAAAGCGATCGCCCCGCGGCCACAAAAATGCCTCAATGATTATTTCCAATTAAGTGAAAATTTTATTATAAACAAACTAATTTAAATATTTTCAACGTGAGTTTCATTGAACAAAATAATTTACTCAAGCAAAGGAAATTCTAATTTCATATTTCTGCCAGGGAAGTAATATCGTTCTTTCTGGGATTCCTGTGACTTCGGCGAATAAGGAAATTCGTAAATTTCGTTCAACAAAAAATATATTATTTCCCCCGGATGTACATACTCTGTGCCCCATTGGGGAAGGGAGGATGCGGCCCATAAGTAATGGGTTCGCTATATAAAAATAAATAATCGATGGATATTGTGTAAACTGTGCGGCGGAAGAACGAAACATTATTGTTTTGAAATGAAATGAGATAAAAATGAAAAGCTTGTGCTATTTTTTACCCAATTTTGTATTATTACTAAAGAGAATAATAAGCAACTCAGTTCTGATTTTATTTCTTGTTAATGCGAATTTAAATATAATATATTTATATCAATACTTTATTATAAATATTACTTCAGGACAGAAATAAATAGAACAAAGCGGCAAGAAATCAAATCGGAAAAAACAAATTATTTTTGGTAATATTTTTGTAATATTGCATAAAAAACATGAAAAAGTAACTTTTTAAGTCTTAAAGCATTTAAATTTAGACGGAAAATTAAAACTTTGCCTCACTAGCGTCTTGCTTGCGTTGGCCGACAGAGGCCGGGCTGAGAAAATTAGTGCTTCCCAAGTCTTATATGTTAAATGCTAACTAATCAAAATATCAAATAGTTTTGACATGCGAATTAATAACGTTAACGTATTAATATTAAGTAACCAAGTCCTATTGGCTGTTTAATCGTTTTGTATTTACTTTTTTTCCATTTACCCAAAACAGCCGCATCCACATATCCCACGCTGGCCACGAACGCGCTCCTCCGCTTCCATCAACATCACCAACAGCACCATCAGCAACACCTCCATCAGCAGCAGCATAAGCCTCCGCAGCATAGCTCGACGATGGCAGCATCGGGCCTGCTGGCGCCCCTTCACAGCCTCAAGAACCTCCAGTGTACGCAGCAGCAGCGGTTTCTAGGTAAGACGCAGCAGCAGCTCCTGGACCGCACCCCCACGTCGCCCGCCGATGCCACACCCCAAAATGGCAGCCATAGCAGCAATGGTTGCAACGGCAGCGGAAGCGGAAACAATGGAAAGAGAAAGCGCTCCTGGTCGCGGGCCGTCTTCACCAATCTGCAGCGAAAGGGTCTGGAGATTCAATTCCAGCAGCAGAAGTACATCACCAAGCCAGATCGCCGCAAGCTAGCGGCTCGACTGAACCTCACAGACGCTCAGGTGAGGGGACTAGGCTTTAAGCTGGATAGTGCGTCTCAAGCCCTGGCTGCTGGCAGATAGGTCCTATTAATAAGCACGCTAAGTTAAATAAGCCAATTCATTAGGAAAATTCTATAAAAACAAGCGATAACTTAGTCGAAGAGTACCCGCAAAGACAAAGCAAAGCACTTTAAGGATCGCAAACGAACTTATAAGATGAAAAAATATTACATTTTTAATGCAGCTGCGGCTCACATAGAGAAATGTCCAGATAGCAGCTGTTTCATACCTACTCCCAAAAAAAAATCGTCATAGAAACTTAATAAATTTCTTATTATTTTGATACGACGAAAGTATAAACAAGTGGAAAAGCTACAGTCGAGTGTGACCGACTGTAAGATACCCGGTACCCAAAGCATTGTGGCTGAAATTAAACAGCACATGAACATGGAAAAAAGGAAATGTTGACAAATAGAGACAGATATTGCTATGTTTCTGAGCAACACTCAAAAGAGACAAATGTTGCTAGGAACATGTTGAGCAACACGCACGTGCGCGCGCTCTCTCTCTCTCTCTCTCTCAGAAACTTTATTGCTTAATAACTTCTATGTTTATCATCCGATTTTACTAAAATTTTCAGAACACGTCCACGATTGCCTACTTATTAAGCCTATCTATTTACTTTACGCCGAAAATCACGCATATGGTTATATACCGTTTTTGTTTTTGTTTTTCGGGGGCGGAAGTGGGCGTGGCCAAATTTTAAAACAAACTTAATCTGCGTGCAACAGATTCCAATGTTGTCACCAAATTTGGTAACTCTAGCTCCTATAGTCTCTGAGATCTGTTGTTTCACACGGACAGACAGACGGACAGACGGACATGGCTAGATCGACTCGGCTAGCGACGCTGATCAATAATATATATACTTTATAGGGTCGGAGATTTCTCCTTCTGCCTGTTACATACATTCTCGGTTGGCACTAACTTATAATACCCTTGTACCCTATGGGTACCGGGTATAAAAAGCACTAAATTCCAGCTAACGCAATGCGTATCAAATTTTCTATGTAGGTTCGCATATAAATAATATTCGAAAATACACAATTGAAACTATAAAGTAAAAAAACTATACTAGAGCCTAAAATATACATACATTACATGGAATGAAATTTTCATATATTCAAAAATTTATCATATAGACTTAGTAGGTCTCACTGACTTTATGTAATTAAATATCCTGAGACTTAACTGTATACTAACTATGTCTTACAGTTGTTGTAGTTATGGCATGGGGACAATCAAAACTAATCTGAATTATTTAGTTTATTTTTTTGAAAATTTAAACAATACTTTTAAATTTTTAATCAAACTTGGGCAACTATGTATGTATGTATGTCCAATATTTGCAATAAGAACTACCTCGCCAAATATATTTATATACATCCATAAAATATTATATTAGCTCTCAGCTTTGTAAAATAATTGAGTTTAAGCATACCAAGATTTTGTTAATCTATTTTAGTGTATTTGTTGCCATCAAAATCAAAGTTCTAATTAAATCTTCCACTTCATAGGTCAAGGTGTGGTTTCAAAACCGTCGCATGAAGTGGCGGCATACGCGGGAGAATCTGAAGAGCGGGCAGGAGAAGCAGCCGCAGCAACAGCAACACCAACAGCCAGCCTGTGCAGCCAGTGGAGGAGTAGGAAGTGGCAGCTCCAAGGGGGTTAGCGGGTCAGGAGCTGGCAGTGCCCACGAGGCTCTCGACTACAGCTCCGACAGCTCCTCCAGCGTGGAGCTGAGCGAGCAGGCCGACGACGATGATAATATAGTGATCGATGTGGTTGAGTAAATACAGATGTATCCGCATAAACATACGTATCTTTCTGATACGTAAAAAACGCCATGAAGATGTGTATAAATTACTATTATTAAATTATTGAACTATGCATAAGCCTAATTTGTTAAAAATAAATTATTTTTAAATAAATGTCAAAGTAAATAACCCTACAACTTGTCGGTTTAATGAAATTGGAGAAAACTCACGGCTAGCATGAAGTGTCTCTTTGCCTCTCCGACAAGCGAACGAATCTCCCCTCTCACAATTCCCCAGAATTCAGCAGTATTATCAATACGCATTGCCACTGTCGTACATAACGCAACGGCAAAAATTTAATTAAGGGAATATAGCTGAGATCAGCAGAATATGAGACTCGGCGACAACAACGGAGAGAAGACCTTCTCCTAATCAAGACAACGATAAAAGCCGATACGCCTAGAGCGGACGGAATGGAGACGCTCCAGTTGGTGGTCAAGCGCGGAGAGAAGAGCATTCCGGAGAGCCCGAAGTAATTAGACAAAAAGTGTTGATCCAGTGGGTTAATCCACGACGACATTGAAATATTACTTACACTTTGTTTTATTTTTAATCAAGTTGTGATCTGGGGAGTAAGTAGGTTGACTTTAATGCCAAGTTTAACTGAATTGATAAGTAGAACATAAGGTCAATGCACAATAAATAGTAACTCTATAAAATTAGTTAGTAAAACATCGCTCTCTCAGTGCCAATTAAGTATTTTATTATACATCAATATATTCTATCTGTAGTAAAAATATTCTATAATTTTTAGAAGGGTATTCCGTCTTCGGGTACCTCGAAAACTATTTCCCTTCCGTTGAATTCAGCTGGCTTTCAGTTGCTCACGTTCAGTTATTCGAGGCAAAGCGTAGCGCAAGGTTGAGTGCAAAGAGATATAGTTCCTATTGAGATACAAGTCTTACAATTTTACGGATCTGGGCGTTGAATTCGACACTGTTCCGGCACAATGGGCAATATCCAGCAGCGACCCCAGGAACCGCCGAGTCGAAGAAGTAGTGAGTGATCTAGTCCGGGTCTCAGCTACACTCCAAACTGCTCTTAATAATCTGAAACCCTTCCGAAGGCATCCTGTGGAACTTCCGGTACCCCAGCACAGTGCGGCGGCGGGAAGACTTGGCCGTGATGGTGCACAACTCGCGGATGAGCATTGTCGACTGGCTGGATCTCTTGGATCTGCAGCAGTACGAAGGTTTGACCCATCATCAGGTGTTCTGACCTACACAATACCCTACACTATACCCTGCTCGACCACAGGCAACCTGCAGGAGTTCAGCATCGTGGACGATGTGGTGGAGATCACGGATAAGGAGCTCAAGAAATGCGGTGTGCGCGGCTCTCATCGCCAGAAGATGGCCAACAGTCTGCTGGGGGTGAGAGCAAAGCGGCGCCAATCAATGAACCTGGAAGGCAAGTTCGAGTCCAGGATATCGGTAAGTTTAACAATCTGAAAGCGGTTACCTCTTGAACTCCCTGTAGCAAGCAGCATGCCACGCGCTGTCCCGACCCGCAAGAACTCCTGTCCGCTGGTTTATTTGGGAGAGAGCAGCTCCCTCGACCTCGCGGGAAGCGGCGATAGTGGAGCCGGCGTGATCAGGACCAAGAGCGGAAAAGCTCTGAAGCAGCTTACCTTTGACGAGTCAGCCACAATGTGAGTGAGTCTTTTTTTGCGGGAATTTTTTTAAAATTATAAGAACATAATATTCATAATTGAAAATTTAGATATGTAAAATTTTATCTTAACAAGAAAAACGCTTGAAAGAAATATTTTTCTTTTTAAATTTATGAAAATATGTTCAGGAGTATTCGGGGTGCCCAAAAAATCAATAGGATTTTCAAATCACTTTAAATTTTGTCTAAAAGTATGCGATAACGAGTTTGAAGCACCTAACTCTGTGTAAACTTGTATTTTTTAACGATGGCACATTTTGCAGCTATGTTTTAGACACATTTAAAAACGCTAGTGATTGCTTTAGCACACCCCTTTAAATATATAATTTTTGGCAGCCAAGTTGAAGGTAATTTGTTCATTATTATAACATACTTTTGGATACCATGCACTATAGCTTTGAATCACAGTTAAGAAAACATTAAGAGTTACCGGAAATCCAAGAATAAGTCTCTTAGCTCTCATAGGAACGATCGTAGGAAATGTTATCCAAATAATATTATTTTTTGTAAGAAGTTTTTCAATTACGCTTTTATATAGACTTTTAGCAATTTATTTTGGATTTCAACATTCAACACTCCCTTTATAAGAACGTATCAATACAGTTTAAATCTTAATCTTTTTTATGCCATATTTCAAATGAACCGCACCTATTTATTTTAAAATGTAGCTACTTTGTTGAATTTCTTAAACAAATGCATTTGCATTCTATGTCACTATAAGAACACTACCGCTCAGTAGATCCACAAAGTCCCTACCCGATTTCTGCTACTCCCCAAGTCCGCAGGTTCATTTATCGATAACAGAAAGCCTGCGCATGCTCCAAGAATTTCCCATCCGGAAAGGACTTTAAGCGGCGTAGAAATTTGAAAGCAAAAACCAAAACAAACCGGGCGGAGTGACACAGCGCAGGCAGGACGTAGTGAGCAACCCTCGTAAGGACACTCGAAGGGAGGGCATTGCCGTTATACCTTCAGAGCGGATTCGAGCGGCGCGGAGTTCAGACGACGATTGCAATCTAAGGAAGCGAAAGGCCTAGAAAGTGTATTCACATTCAAGGGCTGGGTCTGTGATAAAAATTACATTATTAATGCCACATTTGAAACTTTGAATCGAACTGTGAAAGCAAACTAAGTAAGCTGAGCAAACAAGCTAGGACGAGGACGAAACATGTTAGGGCGTAGCCTAGCCCACATTTAAGGTGATTATAAAGCGTTCAACCCAAAGGGCGTAGCTTGAACTTAACTTGAAAGCAAGAAAGAAGGTATTTAAGGTTCAAATTTAGGGAATTCTATTTTCTAAATAATTCTTTCATATAACTCTGCCTTAAATAAACCTCTTCTATTGACTTCAGAGTAAAATTTACTACAATTCGATTTGTTTTTTTTGCTCTTGAACTTCAAAAAAAAAATCTTCATATACCGAGGAACAAATCCTGTGGGAGTAAATTTCCTTCGGGCCGCCAGTGAGGGGATTAGCCTTAAATTACCCAAAATAAGGGAAATTAACTCTCCCGCTTCCAACAGCTACGAGGAACTGAGACCGCGCTCCAAGGACAACAACTCCCACTGGCTGCTCGGCGACAGCGAGATGGATAATCACAACGGCAGCAAGGCGTCCACGCCACTGGCCACCGGACATCCCAATCCCAGCGAGCAGCAGGAGGCCATAGCCCTGAAGAAGGCTCTCGAGTGGGAACTGAGCCTGGATGCCCGTGAGTTGCGCTCCCATGCCTGGTACCACGGCGCCCTGCCCCGCCAGCGCGCCGAGGAGATCGTTCAGCGAGAGGGAGACTTCCTCGTCCGCGATTGCGCCTCTCAGCCGGATAATTATGTGCTCAGCTGCCGGAGCAAGGCGGCTGTCCTGCACTTTGTTCTCAATAAGGTGGGTTTCTTATAATATTATATATATTATACTTTATGGAATTTATAGCCTAAGGTCTGGAGAAAGGAAAAGTTCCGCCCAAAAGTATGCCTCTCTAATTTCTCACCGTCTAAATATTTCTTTCAGTTGGTGCTACAACCGGAGACAGTCTATGAGCGCGTGCAGTTCCAGTTCGAGGAGGATGCCTTCGACACGGTGCCCGACCTCATCACCTTCTACGTGGGCTCCGGCAAGCCCATCTCGGCAGCCTCGGGCGCCCTCATCCAGTTCCCATGCAATCGCACCTATCCGCTCTCCTTCTACGGCCACAAGATCGTCGGGAATCAGCTGCACACCCAGATGCTGGCCGGCCTGCGCGGCCTGAGTCCTCTGAACTCGCCCATGGGCAACAGTGTGGCCGCAGGGGGGGCCCATCCCCAAGCTGGCAATGCCGCTGTCTTCCGGTTCGATCCCACGCAGCAGCAGCAGCATCAGCAGCCGCCGGGCTCTCCGGCCAGCCCCCACTGCTCGCCGCCGCGGGCTCGACGTGAGGTTCCGTCGCCGCCGCGGCTGCCCTGCAAGAAGCAGCAGCGCTCCCAGAGCCTGACCCCAGCCCAGGCCATGGTGGTGAGCAATATCAACAAGTTGCAGGAGCAACAGCAGCTGCAGGAGGTGGCGAACGGCAACGGCAACGGGATGGCACGCTTCCAGACCATCGCCCGGTGCAACCCCACCAGTGAGCAGCAGCAGCAGCATCTGGAGAGCAAGTTCACCACGCACTCACTGCCGCGACCCAGCTCCTTGGCGTCCCAAACGTTGCGCCAACAGGCGGCGGCCAGGATCTCGAGCCTGGGAAGAAACTGCAGCATGGACTCGCCGCCGTCGGCAGACTCGAGGCCGCCGAGTCCACCGCCCAAGCCGCGCAAGGAACCAATGGCCGCGGTGCTAGCCTACCAGGCTAGTGGCTCGGACTCGGGCAACGGCTCCGGGGACTCGGCCCTGGGAGATGGCAGCGAGGTGATGACGATTCAGCGGGGGGTGATCATTAAGAACCCCCGGTTCATCAGCAGCTCCGTCTCCAATGGGACGTTGAAGAGCTTTACGGAGTTTGACGCGTATGCCGCCGAGGAGCAGCTCTTCACCATGGCCATAGAGGAGACAAGAACGGTTAGTTAATCTTAATAAAATATTTCCCTAAATAAAAATTAATAATTAAATTACTTTGCAGGCCAGCAAATTCGACTTTGAGAACTTCAGCACTCTGCTGCTGCCCTCCGTGGAGAACAAGCCCCTGGACGGCGATGCTCTAAACACCTTCAAGATGATGCTCCTGGAAACAGGGCCGAAGCTGCTGGCGGAACACATAACCCGCATTGATATAGGCTTGTTCCTGGAGGAGCCGGCCAACGAGGACGATTACTATCTGAGCTGCTCTGGCATTGAGCTCTTGACGCTGCCCCATGGCAAGCTCTTCCGGGAAGACATCATCGAGCGGACACAGTGCATCAAGCTGATGGTGGCTGTGACCATTCTAACCTGCCAAACGGACCTTGACCGGGCCCAGCTCCTCAGCAAGTGGATTCAGATTGCGGTGGAGACAAAGACAGCCCTTGGCAATCTCTTTGGGTTCAGTGCCATCATGCTGGGACTGTGCATGCAGCAAGTAAGTAATCTGAGTTCCCATCCCATAAGGCCAGAGTTCACTTGCAGATTCTCTATTTGCAGATCCAAAAGCTCGACCAGGCCTGGCATATCCTGAGGCAGCAGTTCACGGACAGCGCCTTTACCTTCGAGGCCAAGCTGCGTCCCACGCTGAGCAGCATGAACGAGGCCTCCAATCCGCAGGCTCCGAACACGACAGTTCCCCACGTCCTGCTCTACGCCCTGCTCATCGATCGCCCCGTCATGGACATCATCAACCACTCGAACATCGACGATCGCCCGGCCTTGTATCACACCTGCATAGCTCCTTGGGAATCGAAGGCCGATGACTTTGGCATGACCATTAATTTTCTGCATTTGGACGCCTCTCGGGGATTCCTCAAGAACCTGGATCTGTTTCGGAAGAATGCCAAGATAATTCTCGAGGAGGCCAGCACTAGACTGGATGAGCTCCTGGCAGATGCTTTTCGGTGAGAAGACGCACCTTAGAAGTGAAGTTAACACTAATCCTTTGTCTCTGCAGAACCGAGTTCCATGTGAAATTCCTCTGGGGTAGTTCCGGAGCCACTGCCAAGGCCGAGGATCGCCACAGCAAACTGGAAAAGGTGCTAACCCTGATGGCCGACAAGTTCAGCATGATGAACGAAAAGTAAGGCGGATTCTGGTTCATAGATCACTCGAAAAGTTAAAGAATATGCCACGAGTCGGAACGTACTATATTTTCGTGCTTAAAGATACTCCAAAAGGTTCCATACAGTGTACGTATCTTACGAAGACTGCTCAACTCAAGTACTTAACTATAACCACGTAAACCCCTAACCACTTTCCAACGCTATATCGTTACCCAACTATGTATCTCCGATTATTTCTCTATCTGGACCCTCCGCAACCTTAAATTTAGTGCTGTCTCTACCTCAGCCTGAAGCACATTATGTTACAGTTCAAATATTGATTAATCCTTACCAGAAACCCACTTTGAATATGTTCACTTGTGCACAAATAACTACATATGTCCGTATGATACTACGTAACTTTACCAAAATGGAGAAAGCTCTTTATTTTACGGTTGAAAAAAATGTGTACTTATGTTTTAATAAACTTGATTTAATCAGTCATATGTGTTAATATAATAATTTCTGTTATTACCCAAACCCGATTTCTTTTTTTTTAGCTAATGATGTTTAATTATTAAATTATTTAAATACTTCTAAAGGAATAATACAACTTTATTTTATAATTTAGATTTAGATTTTCAGTTTAGTTCTTAATACAATAAGATCCATAAAATAAAGAGTTCATTTTCGTAAAGCATGTGTATTAACTAAATACCATGTGAAAGGTGAGTCAGAGAGAGTGTGTTTGTTATTTATGGGAGACTCTCCAAGAGCCATCCTATACTCTGGCACTGTCAAGGTCTAGTACCTAATATCTATTTCACTATTTAACTTACTTAACTATAGATCGGACAATATACATTAATCAAAAAATAAAATAAACCCAAAAAGATAATTATATAGGAACGAATACCCCTAAGAATGCATAATTTTTGCAATTTTGTAAGTGATACGAAGTAAAAATAAAGCAAATAAAGATGATATTTAAACACAAGACATGTGGGAGCTGTACGACAAGTTCCAGTATGTGTTAGGAATTCTAAATAAGGGTTTATGGCACTGGAAAACCAAAATGTTAACCCAATTAATATAATCAACAAATGATTGGAAATAATAACAACACTTATCGTGGTTTGAGCGTTAATCCCTACTTCATAAGATTGTTATTGCGGCAATGTGAAGAGCCAATAAACTGGGAATCCACTTGGACTGATGGCAAGTATCACAACGAATTTATTTGCCGGAGAAATGTGCAGTTTTATCAGCCACTCAAGCGAACTTATCAGGCCTCCGGGAAAGAAGCGTTCAAAGTGCCACTAGCCGTTACACCCAAGACTATCGCTTGACATTTATTGTGCTGCGGTCGGCGCTGGAGAACGGTCCTCAAATATCGGCGGGCCTCCAAACCAAGTCTAGTGAGCTTTAAGCTTGGCCTTCCCCCCTCTGTTTGGACTTTCGGTCGAGGCTTTCGACAACCAGGTACTATGAATGGCTGTTGGGGCAATCGAAAGCTGACTATGGCCGTGAGCGGTTGTCTGATTCTCGCGGTAATTGCCCTCACCGTAGGCCTTTGTGTCGGCCTGGGCTACGGCGACGACTTCGGCGAGGTAAGTCGGAGTTAGTCAATCAAATAGCATATAAATGATTACATTAAGCGGATTGAATAAACTCAAAACAGGACTCGCCCAGATTCACGATCGATCATGAAGCCAACACTTTTATGCTGGATGGCAAACCGTTCCGCTACGTCTCTGGATCGTTCCACTACTTCCGTGCAGTGCCAGAGGCCTGGCGGAGTCGACTGCGCACGATGCGTGCCTCTGGTCTGAATGCTCTGGATACGTAAGTAACTACAGCCGAACTTCTATATATCGGTTCACCCGTAGGTTTCAAGGGTATAATTAACTTATAAATAACTTAGTGCCAACCGAGAATGTGTATTAAACTTCAGATCATCATCTTGATCAACACACCCAAAAAGTTTAGCCTTTCTTAAAAATATATATATATAGCAGTATAACAAGTTTAGTATAAATATCAAACAAAAACACCTCTTAACGAGGTGAGATAAAAGTGACGATGCCACATTCAACTCAAAAAATTTCTGATACCAAATTTTGTGACGATTAATAATTATTTAAACAAAAAAATTTACAAATTGTTTAATTAGTTTCAAAATCGGCACTTAGCTGAAAAATTTAAAAAAGGCAAAACAGGCAGCGTGCCGATTTTGAAACTAATTAAACAATTTGTAAATTTTTTTGTTTAAATAATTATTAATCGTCACAAAATTTGGTATCAGAAATTTTTTGAGTTGAATGTGGCATCGTCACTTTTATCTCACCTCGTTAAGAGGTGTTTTTGTTTGATTTCAGAAGTTTTTAAAATGCCATATATATGTAGGTCTCCAATTGTTAGTGTTAATTAGTATAGCTCAATACCATGTCCAGAGGTCGTTCCTTTATGACTTAGCTATTATTAAAAAATTATAGTACATAGTTATGACATCTGATATTAGCTGAACGCCGGTTACCGTCACAAAATTTATTTATGACTTAGCTATTAT
>VNJW01009737.1:0-27574 GCA_008042615.1 Drosophila auraria
CTCTATCTCACGGTATGTCACATGACGGTCTTGCATTATTAGTTCACGTACGCCATCGATGTTTTCTGGCACAACGGCTGTTTTTGGACGACCTTCGCGGAATTCGTCTTTGAGGGAGCGTCGGCCACGATTGAATTCGTTGTACCAGTTTTTCACAGTGCTATAGGATGGTGCTTCATAGTCATACAAAGATTTAAGTTCATCGCTGCACTCTTGTCGTGATAATCCACGCCGAAAGTTGTGAAAAATGATCGCACGAAAATGTTCACGAGTTAATTCCATTTTTTTGCGAAATTGATTTTTTTAAGTAACTGTAAACAACACAAATGATAGTCGTACGTCAAACCGTTCTGAGTACGTTTATGCTTAAAAATGTCGAACTTTTCAATGGAAATGTCAGATTCCACCTAAAAACACTTAGTGTTGCCTAGGCCAGAAATATATATAGCAGCCCACGTATAATATTTCTATTAAGTTTAGAAAATAAGTTTATTAGATATTAAGTTATTTATTCAAAGTTAGTATAATATAAAAGTACATTTACCATTCATCTTCTCATTCATTCTTAAATATTTAATTTAGTCTCAGATGAGAACTTCTGCAAACACAAACTACACTAATATATTTATTTCCTTTACTTTATTTTGATGTGGGATGAACATTTCTTTGTTTTTTAATAATCTCTTCAAGATAAAGACACAATAACACTTATGTGGAATGAACATTTATTTGTTTTTTTAATAATCTTTTCAAGATAAAGACACATTAACATTACATTATTTTTCCTTCCAAGATATTGATTATTAGGAAATAAGTAAGTGTTTAAGGCAAATAAAAAAGAACGCGCAGGATTATACAATTCTAATTTATTGAAAGGTTTATTTTATGTAAAAACAGTATTTGTCCAAATTCTTGAAGATTATTATTTATATATATATATATATTTTTTTTAAGTGCAGAATACAGTGAAACCCCGCGCAACCCCCACCCCAATCTATCGCCGCGCACCTGACCAACTTCTGTCGTTTCACGGCTGAAAGTTTTCCCAGCTTGTGGCTGTCGCTTTTTTGTGGCCCTGTTGTCTGTTTTAATTTGTTTACTTTTATTATTGAGAGATGCCAGCCGACGGCCTTCTGCGGTTCGTCCCTCCACCCCGGACAACAGCCGTGTTTGATTGGCTCTAAGCCCCCCGACAGGTGATGTCCCCCGAGTCACAGGGCGCTGTCAATTGTTTCTATTTTTTTTCGGGGGGGATTTGACTTCTGGTCTGCTGTTTGTTAATTGATATTCATACAAGACGTGCAGATCAAGATGTCAATGGCAGAGCGAGCACTGAACACTGAGGGAAATGAGTTTCGGCTAGGAAATAAAATAAACCTGAGCTGGAAGGATAAAATAGAAAAATCAATAATGTCAAAAGGAAAGTTACGAGCTGAGGAGGTACAAAATCCTAAAACTGGAAAGCCCTTCTTGTTAACTTTTATTTTAAATGGCCTAACTAGTACTTTACTAGCTACTTGCATTTCAATATATTTAATTATAAATTCTCCTTTGCTTGGTTCAGCCTAATTCTTCTCCGTGAACTCCCTCCGCGAGCTGACATCAATGGTTGTCCTCTGCGGAACTGGACTATCAATGGCCAAGGCGAAACAAAGGCACGTCCGAGACTCATTAATAATTTTCGCTGTGCGCATAATTATATAAAACACAGGGCAGCGGAAATTGCTAAAAACTATGGCAGCCAGCACAAGGACAACTTGGAGTAGAAGCAGCAGTTTTTGAGCAACGATGTCAACGACGACGATGACGCACTTAACTTTTAGTGTAGCCTGCAATTTTTACTACACAACCTCCAGCTCAAAGAGCCATTGCCATCGACATCGCCATCGCTATAGCCATCGCCATCGCCCGTCATTGTCGATGACTTCGACTTCACTCTGGCACTTGGCTGCAACTTTGTCTGGCATCAAAAAACAGGAGAGCGGTCCGGTCCAGCAGCCAATAGCGCCGCGGCGACCATAACTCTTTGTCCCGCTCAGCAGTTATTGAACATTTTCAATTACTTTCAGTTGAAAGCATACATTTTTAATAATTTGAAACATGATAAAGGGAAATTAAAGGCGAAACTTTGTCCCAGAAAAGATGGGAGGCGACGCACAAAAAAGTGGGCGGGCGGATGGCGTATTGGATGTCGCGCAGGATGTTTTATCAAACTATTATAATTACGTTGGAAAGACAAAAATTTTAATAAATGATAACTTTTTTGTCGTCAGCTCGTCGCAACTTATTAAAAGTATAACGCACAACGTGAAGGATCTCGGGCGGGATTCGGGGTTCGGGGTTGGGCCGTGAACGTTGCTTTATTAACGAAATGTTGGCAAGTAAATTTTGTTATCAAAGTTTATTATGCCATAGGATGAACGGTCCTGGACACGGCTGCAGTGCGAATATTTAAATAGATTTTTAATATATATCCAAAGGGGAGGCGGACTTGAAGCAGCAGCGACACCCTTCGTAATTTGATTAGATCCAGGCTGCACTCCTTGGCCATAAAGGAGCACTCCGGGAAAGTGCTGGGTTGTCAATATTTGCATGGGACATTGGGCAAGGGAACCCTTCATGTCAACGGGAAATTTTAAAGGGGTTAATTATAAAGGTTTTAGTGGTAATTTGTGCTTCTGATGTGGAAAATATAACAGGAAGAGTATTGATTGTTTAAATATATTAAAAAATAAATATTGGTCATGTATTTTGTGTTAATTCGAACCCATAGCTTAACTTAAAATTACAGGGAAACCCATGAATCTAATCTCTGCACAGAGTTCATTCAAGTTATTGTCTTCATTTCCTGTCATGCCTCAGCCTTTGCAACTTGCAGTCAAGACTTTGCGCCTTGTCACTCAACCAAGGTGCTAAATATCCAATGGAAGTGACGCATATGTGTGCATCTGTGCAATTGTCCTTCGGCTCCTGCGAGCAAGCGCTGCTCGCACTCATTCATTTTTAAATGCGGCAGAAATATCTTGGCCCATTTCTTGCTCCTCGCTGCTCCTCGGCAGATTCCCGAATTGTAGAGTTGCCAAAATGGCAAAAGTTTTTGGCAAATTATAACGGAGGCACATTCGCAGAAGCGGAATATTTGAATTTAATTTCGAGACAGCGGCTGAGTCAAGAAAATGGAATACTGCAATGGCGACAGCAGCTGTTGAGCTACTTTAACAGTCTGCTAGCTCATTAAGTTGCCACACACTCACGCAGCCAGCCAGGATATATCCGAGTCTGGGGAGAGGGACGGGGCCCAAGCCGGAGGGGGAGCCGGAGCAATATAATGCGGCACACAAATAAATTTGTCACAGAAATTTTGCAACTTTGTGTAATCCGCGGGGAATAGGGGGCCATGGCGACGGTCCACCCAAGAAACCACAGCGCACAGAATCTAGAAATCAACGAGTTTATCTCATTAAAAAGTTATTTTCCGCAGCAGCTGCAAACACACGCCATCGGGGAGTGGAAAAGCGATGGCGCAAGGACTTTTCCTACACATGCCAACACAAGAAAAGACGCCGTAGTTCCCCGCCAGGGGGACCGAGGACACCGAGGGAGCCCAGCCCCGCCATGTGTACTTAAAAGTACAGCGAGCTACGAAATATGTAAATCCACTTCATTTAATTTCGCATTTAGCCAAAATGCTAACAGCAAATGACAAATATTCTTGTTAAGAGGCATAAATGCAGCAGCAACGAGGGACAAGGGGAACCCAGGAAGCCAAGGGGAGATGGTGGTTATACACTGAGGACTTATCTTTTATTTACTTTATATTGAATATATCTTTTTAAGGTAATAACTTTTCTATCTCTTGTTTTAAAATAATATTAGAGACCTCTTTTTAACGTAAACATTTCTATTAAAATATGATAAACTTTGGGACTCTTCGTTTTATATTAAGTTTAAGTATAAATACCATTATTCTTAATTCTAGTTCTTATTTAACTAATTTGAATTATTAAATAACCTCTTTAAATAATTATTCCCGAATTTTAAACATTTTTGTCAGCGTATAAAGACATTTCCTTAGCCCGGCTTGCCTTAGCCCGTCTCGACTTGACTTGTCTTGGCGTCTATCCAACTGGGCCTTCGGCAAGGCATCGCCGGAGCCAGAGACTCTTGCTCCTGGCAGTGCCGTCGTCGAATTTGGTTGCCTTTCCTGCGCTGCTGTTAGTGGCGGCACAGTGCCTGTGCTCGACATACTTTGCTCCAAGTATTTTCCAACTACGCCGCCGCCGCCGACGCCGCCAAAAAGACAAAGTACATTTCCGTTGGCAGTTTCCGGTTTCCGGTATTGCTTTGATCCACAGCGGCAGTCCTGGCAACAGTCGTGCCGCAGCAATCCTTGGCGCAGCTCATTGTCCTGCCGGTGACTTCACCGCAATTTCCATAATAAATCGAAGCATCGACTTGAAAATTAATATAGTTGAGTGCAGGCGAAAGCGAGAATGGCCAATCAAACAAACAGAGAAACACCCATATGAAGTGCACGGCCAAAGGCAAGGTGGGAATATCCTTCGGTGCAGCTGCTGTTTTTGCCAGGTCCAGGCCAAGGATTTGGCCACCATGTTGGATCCCCCGCCTTTGGCCCGGCATTGTTGTCGGCCAGCTCTGAATGCTTTAGCAGTTTGGTCAATATTTGTGCTGCGCTTTTGCGTGTCCTGTGGCTGCTATGCAGGAACTCCGGCATATGCAGATGTCGTAGGCGCCGCCCAAGTACACTCAAAAAATCAATTAATACTGCATGTTAGGACCATATTTGCATTATAGGATCATATATGTAATTTGTTTAAGGGCTTAACACTGTATCTAAGTCACGTCTCTTACTTCTCAGGAATTATTCTAAACAATTCAAGGGAATTTTTCATTCTTTTTGTTTGCAAGGAATATTTGCATTTAAATATTCATTCTTCAATAAACTTTCCTTAATTTTTGTTAGAGGTGTAAACTTTTTGTAGTGCTGCTCGGAAAGGCTTTCGCCTAACTTTGCCATCTCTTCTTACGCTTTTTTTCCAAAAGGGCTAACAACATAAAAAGGGGCTTACACCTCGCTTAGGCTCGCCCACACATCGGCTTCGACTCCGGCTCCGGCTCCGGCTTCGGCTTCGATGGGCCCTTGGACGGTATATTTACCTGCTGCTCGTGCTGCAGCTTTGTCCGCTTTTATCCCCTTACCCACCCGAGCTGTCTAGGGGCGGGTTCTTCGGTAGATTAGCATGCTGACCGCTCCAGCCGACCGACTGGCCTGGGCATGGGGAATTCATTTTCGAGAAAATTCAGCTTTCTTTGCCGAGTGCTCTCATTGGATGTAATGGATAAAACTTGTCTAAAACTTATTGAATGTATTTTCCATTTTACGGATGGATATCTATCAATTTAAGATGGATTTACCTGCCGCTGCTGCCGTAGTTGTTGTTTTACTTACGGCTGCTGCATGCTGTCGGTTTGGCCTAAATGCATCAAATGCATCAAATGCATTGGCTTCAGTCCGAGCCTGTCCGCTTCGATTATCGAGCCCACTTTTACATATTTTGCCCCAAATGAGTGCAGACAGTAGAACTGAATTAGGCACACGTGCTACATGCCAATCAATTGCTTGTGGCCACAAATATATGCCGGTTATGGCCAAGTCAAATCAAAGAACCCCAGAAAGAAAAAATAGAACTGCTGCCAATGAGAGTTGAACGGAAATATGGTTTAAATTCCAATTGGTCAAGTCAGTTTTACTCTTTATTTAGCTCGAAAAAAAAAAGTAGTCTCGCAAAAGCTGTTTAAAATGACTGAAAAATGTATTTATCTTTTATATTAATAATATAAATATCGTATACTCTTTATTAACTAATTTGGTGAGAGTTACAATTTTACAAAGCAAATGTTAACTAATTAATCACACTTGAAAAATATTTAAACAAGAATAAATGCTAAGCTTAATAATAGCTGAGCTGAATGAAATTGTTAAAGATTTTGATTGGCTTCTATTATAATTTTTTTTCGGTTAAATAACCTTACTCAGATGCTAATCTTAATATAAATACCCGATTTAGTTTAAAAAAAGCTTTACAAAGATTTTATTTAAGAGTATATTTCACTTAGAATAAAAACCGCTTTTTTTTTTAGGATTTTTTTATAATAAACGAGGAAACATTTAATTTCTTTCTCTTATTTTAAAAAAAAATTGCAACTTTTCAATTTCATTCTGTGGTTCTGACACCTCAAAAGCTACTCACATTTTCCAGTAAAGTAAAGCCAGCCAGGTCCTTCCGTCCATCGTAAGTGCATCGATTAATACTTCTCTGAAACATATTAACTGTCGGGCACACACACATTCCCGGCAACTTTTTATGACCGCTTTGAGGTTTTAATTTGAGCTGCTAGCTCGGGTTCAGGCCAGCAATCAAAGGTCAACCACTTCAGTCGCACACTCGCACACCCACCGACCCACACACACAGCACACACATTCTGGTGGGAACCCAAAAACTTTTTGCATCATTTGCATGGCCAACTGGTGGCAGAGGCCCTATAACTCCAGCCCGGTGGCCATTAATAGAAATCAATCCAGTTGAAAATTAAAGCAAACTTATTTGAAATTCCTCAGAAGTTGGACTCATCGGTGGGACAACCCATTGCGTGTCCCAGTGATCATCCAACTGGTACGCATCGGCCCACATTTACAAGCAATTTGTTGTCGCCTTTGAGTTGCTTTTGTGTTATTTACTAAAAACTTAAAGGACTCAATAAAATAGCCCTGGGATGCACGCGCTATCCCTCGTTTCTTTTTTGATCCTATGCAAACAGGCAGATAAAAAGTTAGCCAGTAACTGACAAAAGCAGAAAGCAGGTCGTCGTCTGGCTCTGATTGTGAGTTCTGAGATTTCCAGCTAGCCCGACTTCCCCGGCTTCTCAGCTTCCCCATTTCCCAGCCTCCTTGTGTGCCGAAAGGTCAGCATTTGTGTTTGCTTTGTAATTTGTTTATGCAAAATTGCCAGAGCAATTTCATAATGGGTCAAAAGAGAAATCAACTTTTGTCGAGAGTGCTTTAAAATGCATGACAACCACAGCCAGTAGCCGGGGCCGGAAAATGCGCCTGATTGCTGCCAGGTTGTTGTCGTCGTTGGCTAAATGGACCGGATGTCAAAAACTAAAGTTGCCAGTTGTTGTTTTCTTTTTTTTATTGCTTTTTCGTGGGTATTTCACTTTGGTAAAGGCACTTGTGACGCTGTAAATAATATATATCCTTGATTTTGTAGTATGTACTTTTAACAAAAACCTGTATGTGTCTGTATTTCTGTCAGTGGTCAGGGATCTTAATGGTTTATTTTTAACGGAGAGCATTTCAATTTAAATCCGATTTGAAAAAAATTAATTTATAGCTCAATTAAAAAAAAATATATTGAAAAAGGTTTACATTATCAAATAGGATATTACAAATTTAATTCTGAATATATTTATTTCTGAATATATTTAAAAATTTGACATTTGATAAACTAAGCATATAATACTTAATATAATATAAATTCTTCAAATGGTGGACTCTTTATTATATGTAAACTTTCTAATTCCTTTAAAAGGGTATACAGGTGTCAAAGTTCAGAATTTTGTTTCCCTGTTTTTTTTTTATTTGTAGTCGTCACACACTCACTCGAAAGGTTCTGACCGCCATTTGCTGTTTGGACGCCGGACCGATGGGTTGATTTGGCTTTTAGTTTGCTCTGTCCCCTTCCTCCCCCCGGGAATTTTCGCCTTTGTGCCATAAAAAAGGAGTTTCCTTTCGGGCCGACTTCGAGTTGTCGGTGAGTGAGTAAGTTTTGCATAGTTTAAGGCTTTTAATTTAACACATTTCGCCTGACAACTTTCCAACTGTCTGTCGAGGTGCGGAGTAGTAGAAGCGTCTTATGCTCGGTGCTCGGTGCTCGGTGCTTAATATGATGAGCATTCTTTTGCCGACTCCACTCCGCAGAGGTGGCGACAAATTGAATTCCCGTGGGATATTTGCACGGAATCAATACAATATTGGGATCGAGTCGGAAAAGTAATTGCAAATGTTTGCAAAATTGCTATTTGATGACGGAAGTGCAATGCATTTCCCGCTTGCGCAGTCTGCACTGTCAATTTCCAGGTATATATATATATGGGATATATATGCAGATGTTGGGGAAGCGAATGCAATGGGGATGAGTTCCACCTTTAATGGACAGGTGCGAGCTGTTGAAGTCGAGCAGCTGTAAAAGGGATGCAACAGTTGAGCCTGGAGAAAAAAACACAAAGAAATGGAGATTTTATATTAAAAGAGGGTACTTTTTCCAGTTAGGAAAATGTTTCGCTTTCGATCATGATATAGTGGCATTTTTAACTATCTTAAATAATATTTAAATATAAATTACCTGTATTAAACCAATTATACTCCGTCTTACGTTGGGAATTACACTCATTTACAGTGTCAGCTGCTCAGAAACTTATTTCATTTTGCCGAGGGCACTTTCTTTTAAGGTGTCGCCATGCAAATAAAATTCACTTAAATTTCCATAATTGTCTGAAATGCTTTTGAGTTTCTTTAATCATCTCAAGAGCCGGCAGGGGGGAAGCTGGATTAAAAGCTCCCGAGGTGAACCACTTACTGCACTCGCACAGCCCCATATGCCATGTATGCCTTTATATATATTCAGTCACATATTTATATACCTGAATGGATGGCCAGCGATTACAAGAACCCCACTGGCAGTCGAGACCGAGCCGGGCCGATGCATTTGCAAGTGCAACATTTCACTGTCACTTATGCATGTCCGCCTGTCATTTAAGTACAGCTTGACTCGGCACAGAACCTGCGAATGTATATGGACATACATATGTGTTTAATGCCCGGCTATATGTTGTTTTATTAACGACAGCGAGTCGGCCGACTTCCGCAGCCTCGTCCGACTGCTGATGGGTCCAGTGAATTAAATTGTAAAGATTTCTCTCTCTCGCAGGCTTCCCTTTTGATTTTTTGATATGCCTCAGTCCTCGTCCTCAGCTATCAGCCTTCGCCCAGCCCAGCCAGTGCACCAATTTAAATTAATTCCCCAGCAGATTGCAGCCATTACACCGATATAATGTACACAACAATTAACGTTGTGCCAAGACAACGCAATAAGTTGCGAGTCACTTTGCAATCCTTTGAACGCAATAAGTGAGAATTCATGTGCGCCATTACAGAGAATCCATTGTTTTTAAGGCCAAATTAAGGGGGTTTTTCTCAGAGCAGAGTTTAAAGAGTTTCAAAATATTTTTCTGTATGTGAGCTGCTAAGCTATCATTGGATTTTTCGATTACCTCGAAGCCCTGCCTCAAGTGAAATCTGAAGGTCTCTTAAATATTCAACAAGTAAAATATTGACAGAGCATTTTCCCCAGGACCCATCTGGTTCGACTGCTTAAGACCCAGTCAGCCAGGACAAATAAATCTCGCGGATTCACCCCAGTCGAAGTGCTGGGAGAGCTTTCATTAAACTGACAACGGCGGGAGGAACAAAGCGCGAAACTTGGCTGGCATTGCGTAATTGACTTGCTGCTGGACCCCAGAACCTCGATCCGGTGGGGAATGGCTGATGGGCTGATGGGATGGCTAAAAGTTACGTCCTTGTCATAGTTTTATTTGTGCGCGCCCCTCCAAGTCCAGAGATGCCTTTAACTTGTGGCTTTGCTGGGGCGCAGGGCTTCAAGTTTGTCTTTTTTTGGTCAGGTCCTGTCCTTTTTTGGAAGGTCTAAGCGATAGTGTTATATTTCCTTGCTCTTTATGAACTATAATACATTATTATACATTAAATTAGATTAATATTCAATTTATAGAATTTTATCTTAGTTACTTATTAGTGTCATCTTTACCCACTTTATTATTCTTCTTTGATTTCCCGTTTTTCTATATATTTATTAATTCTTAAGAATTTATATAGACAAAAAAATATAATTCTAGTATTAGAGCTCTCAATTATTGTATATATTATAGATACCATAGAAACGACTTACCTGTAGAGTATTTAAGACTTTCCAAAGGCAGCATTCTTTGCCCTGTTTTTCTTATTTTTCATCTATTTCCCAGACTTTTTTTTGGCGCTTACTTACGATAACTTTATGACGCTTATCGCTGGAAATGTGCTTGTATCTGAGCGCTCGCTGCGTATCTCTGTATCTGAATCTTTATTTCGCCAGCGAGTACATTCCAAGCGCGCCACATAAAAGTAAAGTGTAGCCAAGTTGATTCCGTCGAGGGAGGGGGCGGAATGGGCGGACGATTGGAGGGCAAGAAGCCAGTTTTCCTTCCTAAGTAACTTATGCCATAATTTCACCCGCTCGCCGCCACAGTTCCCACAGAAACCCGAAAACGCTGGCCGCACGGGCGGAGCGGCATAATCGCAAAAAGGAGTCGTCGTCGTCGTCTGGCAAATATTATTTTTTATATTTATTCGACTTTTTTCGCCTTTGCTGCTTAATGTTTATTATGAATGTTACTCGTGAGCGTATTTAGTTAATTTTATTTCACACAAGAGAAGTCAGAAAAAGGCGAACGGCGAACTCCGCCGGAATGCTTGCCTTCCCGGACTCGAGTCGAGTGCCTGCTGAAAATTAAGTTAACGCCATCAACGCATCGCCAGTGTCTCAGGATTTGGTCTACAGGCGTGTGTATCTGTGTATCTCTGGCTGGGCAAATTAGAAGCCAGTAAACATGGCAAAAAGGCAGCCGCTTATCTGCGTTAAGTAGATGAGAAAAGTTTGTGGCTCGGCGCGTTGATAAGTTGAATTACAAGCGCACATATTTCTTCCATGGGAATCCGGACGCTGAACTCGGCACCTCCCCAAAGCCCGGCCTTCCTCCCCCCCATTAAACACCCACTTCCTGGCAACTTCTCCCAATTGGAAGATAGACTCACGTCACCTAAGGCGAGCCGGGCATATGCATTAATTTGTTTATACTCACTGAGCTTTGGCTTTGTTAACAAGACGAACTTCAATCTGCTTTTCTGCATGCCCGAACACTGAGGAAAATACGTAGGACTTAAATTGGGGAAAAGTAATTTTCAGAAGGTGAAAAGACATTCAATCGGACAGCCTGCTTCGTGCTCTATCTGTGTGAAAAGCCGAAGGGCACGCGGCTTTCGGGGCTTCAAGGGCAGCTTCAAATTATAACCACTCTTATTAATATTTTTGCATATTAGAAACTAAAAGAGAGTTATTTTTTCGAGTGCATACTTCAGGGTGTTTTATAGCCCGAGTAGCCCAGTGTCAGCGCCATTGGCTGGGGAGTAAAAGTAGGTGGTGGGACAGAACAGCGGCAAGGGACCGACCGGCATTAAATTGGCGACACTGTTGCCCAAATCTGCGCTGCTTAAATGCAAACTGCTCAACTTTGTTGCACTTCTAGTGCAAGTGCTCTCCCTCGCCGTCTCCAGAATGACCTTCAAATGAGGTGTGGCCCCCGCGGCTGGGTGGGCGTGCCCGAAGGCAAACACGTTGCTGGCAGCGACTTAATTAGATTTCGGTTTATGCCAGCGCGGCACTTTATGCCAGGGGTTTAAAGTGACCATTAGGTCGAACGACACTCCAAGCCCTCGAGATTGCGCCAGCTCGGAAAGGATGGCCCCGAAAAGATAGATGACTGGCGCCGGCTAAGTGGTCCGTTTAATACTGCGAAAAGATACTGAGAGTACAATGTTATGTGATTATTTGTGGTGGAAAGGGATAGAAATTTGGATGAAATTAGGGCATCTTGTTTTGTTGCAGGTAGAAAAAACGATTTCCGGGTCCTGGCAAGTAGACAGACTGCCGGAACTGCTGCAGATCGAAGTTGTTGGCCTCGTAGACGAAGGGCGGTGGCTGCTCGGAAACGGCGATAGAACTCTTCCGCGGCTCGGGTACTTCGACTTTCGGCGGATTGGCCTTGAGTCCCAGGATGGCCCAAATGTCCCGCTCATCCTCCACTGTCTTCTTCCGCTCGACCACCTCCGGGATGCTCTCAACGCTGGAGCTGGAGAACTTGGGTCTCACCGCCTGGCACTCTCTGCGATTGGCATACTCCTCCTCGATCCGCTGGACGATCGGATGACGCCGCTCCATGATCACCGCACACAGATTCTCGGCGTGGTGCATGTTCTCGTGTATGTAGTTGTTGCGCCGCAGGATTATGTCCACCTCGAACTCCTGGTTCTCGTCCAGGTCACACTCGCGGCAGTCTAAATACAAGACCTTGTGAAGGGGTAACATGTAGTTATAGTTAGTAATCAAAGGCAAGCCTAGCTTACCCGCTTATTCGTCTCCAGGCTCCTAAGGACCTTGGCTCCCTGAGCGGCACCGATGTTGTTCGCGGACATTTCCAGGCTGACTAAGGGCTTGTGACGGCGCAGCAGGTCCTCGATATCCCGAGTCAGGGACCCCCTGGTGTTCTCCAACCCAGAGATGTTGAGGGCCCGCACATGCGGGGTGCCGATCAGTCCCGAGACGAGCGTGTGCAGGGCCAGCTCGTTGATCGGGTTGTAAGCCAGGCCCAGGTACTCGAGGACCCCATCCTGTACCTCGGCGAAGGCCTTGCCCAGCACTTGGGCCGTGTTGGCGCCCAGGCGGTTGTACTCCAGCTGGAGGCTGCGAAATATCTTTGGCCTATTGAGGAGATAGGCCAGCGCCTCGCTGCACTCGTCGGGCATTTGGTTGTAGCCAAAGTCCAGTTCTTCCAGGGAATCCATGGACCTCAGGCTGCGGGCCAAAATGCGAAGTTTCCTGACAGTCAAACGGCCATTTCGCAGCCTGAAGATTCGAAGGTTTGGCAAACAGCGCAATCCCTTGCTCAGACGAACCATATCCCCATCCGAGAACTTCATGAGACGGCTATCGAAAGGTATTAATTATTTCTTCTGAGTAATCAAGCTCTGTGAGGTGCTGCCTACCTGTGAAACTTCCTGACATCTGGTGGCCCCAAGAACTCCAAGGTGAACGAGACCAAGTTCCCGAAGTGTCGGACAAAGCCCAGATCAATGTGGTGACAGTGCTCGGCCGGATAGTCGTAGCGCTTTATCCGTTCCAGCAAGAGTTGCTTGTTGCGGTGGTCCGGCTTCGTGTCCTCGTCGTCCTCGGGCTCCGGGGGCACTTCTATGCTATATACATCCTCAATGGGCTGCTCCTTCTTGCCTTTCTTTTTCTTCTTCTTGCCCTTGGGCTCCTTCACGTTCATGCCGGCGCGCTTGGCCTGGATCTTTGCCTTGCGCTCCAGATGCTCTGCCCGCTTCTGGGCCACCAAGTCGCGAGCCTTCTGGCGGGCAGCGTTGCGCTGACGTCGGGCGTTTCGCCGGCCACTTTTCTCATCGTCGATGCTCATGCTCCAAAATTGAATGGCGGCCTCGGATTTCCTGGCCTCCTCCTCCTCCTCGCCCTCCTCCTCGCCCAAGTCCGTATCGGGCTCGTCGCTGGAAATCTCCTCCTCGTCCGAGGTGGCCGAGGTGATGTCCTGTTCGGGATCCTCCTCGAGATGCCGCAGAAACGCGTAGTCGGGCAGCGCCTGCAGCCGGCGGACGTGCATGGAGTTCACGTGCTCCCACACCCTCCTCGCCAAGGCGGCAAGCTTCTGTTCCGGCACCACGTTCACCGGACAGGCCTCCACCAGCTCCACAAACTTCCGGCTGACGCCCTCCGACTTCCAGTCGAACTCGTTCCAGCGCTTCAGGTGCAGCGTCTTGTCCAGCGTCTTGCTCAGAACCACGCGTCGCCAATAGCGCTGGTCATCGATCAAATAGCACTCCCTTGGGGCCAAAATTACTATTTTCAGATTCAACTCAGTCGGTGTACCTACCTCAATGGCAACTCCACATCCAGGGCGTCATAGTACGTCCTCATCAGCTCGGTATTCGCCTGAAGAGTGGGTGAAATGCCCCGTATACCCAGCTTGGCCAGACTCTTGACGCACAGTTTTCCCAACGAATCCACATTGCCTTCGATGAAGGCCTCGGCGAAAATCTCCCGATTCCGCTCGCTGTACAGGTTCCGGGTTTGCCGGGAGGGCTTGAAGAGCTCGTACGTGGCCAGCAGGACGGGATCAGTGGGCAGCCGGAACTTCTGGGCGTAGTGCGGCAGCTCCACCTCCACATCATCCTCAAAGTCCATGTTGCTTGTACTTGTCTTACCTTGTAGGTGGTGGCTTGTGGCACCCAAGCCTTGAGTTGAAGTTTAATTCGGAGAGTAAGCGATAATGATTTTTGTTTAAAATTCCATAAAGCACAAGGGCACTCTTTCCTCCAGTCCCTAATACTTTTCCAAGTAGAAACCACTTCGAATTTATAACTCAGCTCTCGGGCAATACAAGACTGATGGGATTAGTTATTTTTAATTTCCCAGTTTCCAGCGTAACAAGTGTTTACGAAGGTTAATTTGAAAAAAGCTCGCCCTGATACTTGCCACTTAGGGCGCACTTAAAGCGCTTGCTAATATTTGCTGCTCATGTCTCGCAAGCACTTGCCAGGCACTCGAAGCAAATTTAAATTAAGCTAACCTAATTGCGAAGCGGAGAGCAGTTTCTTTTTGTGGCCAGAACCGCACCGCCGTTTCCGCCTCCGCTTGCCACACACAATGTCCTGCGCTTTGTTTTGATGGCGTAGCTGCCCGGGGCCTCACCTTGCTGGGGCTATTTTTCTACCTAATGAAATAAAAATAGATGTTGTTAGAGCTGCTCGTCGAGTGCGCTGCTCGCTGCTCTGCTCGCTGCTCCTTTCCGTGTGCTTTTGTGCTTAGATCGGTGATTGCCCCAAGTCTCGGGGGACCTTCCTGCAGATGCTCTTTTTATTGCTACAAGGCTACGAGGAAGACAACTACAAGTTTTATGAAAATTATGTGAGCTTAGCAGTTACTCGCATTTAATAAATATAAAATAAAAATTCGAGGAGTTTTTCATAATCATTTAAACCTTTTATTTAAATCCCAGAAAAACCTATAATTTTCCTCTGTGTGCATCTAGAAAATCTCCGGCTTTGCGATTCAGTTCAGGGTCGATTTTCCTTTCAGTCGCTTCGCAGCACCTTGTCCCCAACTCCCAATACAAATTAAGTGCATGCCAGAATGGAATTCGGATCGCAGGCCACTCTCCTTGCCGGCTGCTCGCCGCCCACAGACTGCTTATCCCTCCCTGACAACGACAACTGCATTGCTAAGTGGAATTTCGGCCATGACTTTTGCTTTCCCTTCGTCAATCACCTTTTTATCTGAAAGGACATTACCAAGCCAGCTCAACTTGGATTCGCTCTTACCAACTTGTCCCTCCTCGCATGAGCTCAGTGTGGCAGTGAGTGTGGGTGTGCGAGTGCTGTGTGCCAAAATTTATTACAACCTTTGGGAATTCTTTTAAGTAGTTGCTCGATTCAAAATAATTTTCCATTTATCACTGTGATAACAAAACAGTTCTCTCGTTCTATCCCCCGCAACCGCAGGCCAGCGCGAAAATGGCAAAATAACATCAGGAGCTGGGAACATTATGAGTGGGTTGCAAAGAGTGCTGGTCCTCCGAAGGACGGAGTCCAGGATGGAGGGGCGTGCCAATGGCCTGGCCAAAATAAAGTGCTCTTTCGCAAATCTTGCTATCGTTGTAGCCGCCCTGGGAGTTGTGAAGTGAGCCGAAGTGAGTCTTCTGGGGTCGTTAGGGAGACCGACTCGCTGGACGACTCTAATGATAAATGCCGGGCAGCAGGTGATTTAAAATAATTTCGGTCAGCGCGTGAAAAATATTTGTTGTTCCTGCTAGTGCCGCTGCCACAGTTGTTTTCAAATTTTTGAAATTTACGACCTGCCGTTCGTCTCGCTGGAAAGTTCTGCTGGCCTCGCCGCCTCCAGGCGAAAAGGCCAAAAAGTTGGCGCACTTGCTTAGCAGACATGTTGGCAACTCTGGCCCAAGGGATGCTGAGAACCGGAAATGGAGCTGTTTAGGGCAATGGATAAAAATCAACAGCTGAAGTTTCAGGCGCGACAAGTCCTCCAATTCTGCCCTGGAATAGCATGGATGCCACAAAGGAGTTTAGCCGAAACTTTGCTTTTGCATTTGCCGCATCCCCTTTTGCCGGTCAGCCTTTTCTAAGGATTTTTGGTTTGTTGACTTTACAAAGCCGCTCGCTTGTCAGAGGCAGACACACAGGTGCACTGGCTGCAGGTAGGCCACGGCCAGGCGCCATGCATCTTTCATGGCTGCGGCTCGAAACTTTCATTTGTGTTCGAACCAACTTTGATGAATTACCAGTCCGGCCGGCAGTGCGGCATACACTGAGCAAAGGATTCTATGGAAACACTTTTCAGAGACGACAGGTGAAGTTAACTTGGCCAAGTTGTAGGTTTTCCTCTTCTTTTTCAGTGTACAAGCAAACTTTGGAACTAACTGCAGCGGCAAGGGCGAGAATTATGTACTCGGACCATTGAGCAGCGCGTGTTGCGTCATTAAGCACACACACACATACTCTCAGGGACTCCAAGAAACGGAGTCCTGGCCATCCGAACAGACCAGACCGGAGCCGGGCAAGTGCATTTGCATAATTTACAAAGTTTCCGTGCATATTGGTCAAGTTTCTTACTTTGTGCCCTATTTTTTGGGGGCTTGCCGCTGCATGTTTATTAAGTCATCAATTATAAAGGCAGCAGGCAGTGGAAGCAGGCAGCATGCAGCAGGAGTTTCATTGATTTTTAATGCCGCAACTCCTTGCCACAGAGCCCGTTGTCCATTGTCCACTGTCTAGTATCCCCCGTCCACTTGCAGCTGCTGGATCTCAAATATTTGCGGAGGCCTAGTGCGGCTGCTCTTGAAACACTGCCTTATCGAGTGACGATATTGGTTTAATGCTGCATTGAGTCGAGTGCTCGATAAATAGCTCAACAGCCCGGCGAATCTTGTCTCGCAGCTCGTAGGCGATGTAAGCGATGCCTTTGTTTACGCAGCTCCTTCTGGCTGGCCAAAAACTCCTTATTTGGGCCATATTTTGCCGTGTTTAACCAGCTTTCTATGCAGATTGGCTCGGTGGTCTGTGGGGAGACCCTTCGACGAGCCGCCCTTGGCATAAAATCTAACGACATCGGAGCCGTTCGATAGTTGCTGTCGGCAACATTTACATACTTTTCGGAGGGAATTAAAATTCAGACAAAAAAATAAAACAAAAGGACAAGCGAAAAGAATCCATGGAAAATGGCAAAAGTTTAGCATAAACTTTTGGCGCTTTACATGCAAAACTTACAATTGGCAGTGGCCAAAGTGAACATGTTTTCCAGCCTGGGACTGCTGCAACAAAGTTTCCGTAAGCCGATAGGGTTCTTTGTTTTAACGACTTAGCTTGTGGTCGGTCGAGGCTTTGGCCGCCTCCCTGCGAGCCCGGCGAGGCTTCACCCATTCTCGCTTGTCATTTCCAAATCCGATGTCTGAAGCAGGCACGGAAAAATCTCTCCCATAGGGACAATTGATAGGTGAGTCCGATTGGCGAAATAATAAATATTTAAGGAAGAAAATAGACCCCTAAATGGACCAGGGAGTTAAATTCTATAAGTACAAAAAAAGTAATTAAATCATATGAAAATGTTACAGCTGTTTCTGGTCCCTGTAATTATAGAAAACATTAAGTTATTAACCTAAATTGCAGTCTATCGACTTTTGTTTAATAACACAACCGCAATTAGCAACTAATAATGATAATTGCTGTGACATTCGCACACGCGGCGGGTCCACAAGAAAACAATTTGCTATAAAAGGAGCAAAACCTGACAATGAATTCAGTTATCCAACAATGGAGAGTCCTGTGACATTAAGTCCGTCCAATCGCTTTCGCGAACTATCCAAGGACATCAACGGCTTAACCAATTTTTTGGGCGTAGATATTTTGGCACCCATTTTGCAGTTCAACTATCGCACCTGGACCACGATATTTACGATTATCAGCTACTCGGCCTTTGCCATATTTTCCATTATACATAATGGCAGTGATTTGGTGGAGAGCCTGAAGGCCAGCTCGATGTTTGGTGGCCTGGTTCACGGGCTCGGCAAGTTCCTGACCTGTCTCCTGAAGCAGAAGGCCATGAGAAGACTCACTCTCTTCTCCACGAGCATCTACGAGGAGTACGAGAAGCGCGGGATGTCCTACCGCACGGCCCTGAACACAAACATCGATCGGTTGCTCGGCTTCATCCGATTCATTCGCAATGGATACTTCATAACCTTTTCCATCATGACCATTCTGCCGCTGGCGAGGCTCATATACGATGGAACCCGGGTCACGGCGATGCAGTACGTGATTCCTGGCCTTCCGCTGGAGAGCAATATTGGCTACACAGTCACCTACTTGATTCAGTTGGTAAGATTAGGGATAAGAAATAAAGAATCACAGTGACCGTAAGTACAACGTATTTAAAATTCGTTATATTTATTTTCCATTACAGATCTCAATGGTCGTTACTGCCGTCGGGTTTTATGCTGGGGACTTGTTCGTCTTTCTTGGACTCACTCAGATTCTGACATTTGCTGATTTGTTGCAGCTTAAAGTAGACGAGCTAAATGAAGCTCTGGAACACAAGGCGAAGTGTAGAGCCTTGGTGCCAGTAGGAGCCCAGATTGCAGGGGACAAAGAGCGACTTCATCTTCTAATAGAAATCATCAAATGGCATCAGATATTTACCGAGTATGAAGTTACCCTTTAAAGGGCAGACAATTCAATTTATAAATTCACAAGACTTACATTTAAATTTTCTTTTTTTAAGCTACTGCCGCACTGTGAACGGGATATACCACGAATTGATTGCCACTCAGGTCTTAACCATGGCTATATCAATGATGATCAGTTTTTCCATTAACTTAAGTGGCTTCAACCTGTCCTTGGCCATCTTCTTTGTGATATCAGCCTACAGCATGTCCATCTATTGCTTTCTGGGCACCAAACTTGAATTTGGAGTGCGTTTCGGTTACTCACTTGGCTTTTTTGTGATTTTTTTCTAATTGTTTCTTTTCCTGTTGGGAAATACCCAACAGTACGACCAGGTGTACGAGAGCATCTGCAATGTGACCTGGTACGAGTTGAGTGTCGAGCAGCGGAAGCTCTTCGGTCTGATGCTGCGGGAGGCTCAGCATCCACAGACTATTCGGATACTCGGAGTAATAGAGCTATCAGTTAAAACAGCGTTGCAGGTGAGGTTTCTTTTTGGATTTTGTAAAGTTTCTGTAACCCATTCAGGTTTTTTTGGTTTTTCTGATTTGCAGATTGTGAAACTCATTTACAGCGCGTCCATGATGATGATGAATCGTACTTAAATATAAGCTTTTTAAACTCTATTGTATTTAATCACTGTAGTAGCACTTTAGTTAATATAATATAATCAAAGCTGCACATAATTATATTCTGTTGAGAAAAAAAATTTAGGGATCAGGCTACCTCCGCTTTTGATGTCTAGACTGTAAACTTACAAACCAGTCGTATCAGTTTCATAGCAGAAGTAAAACCAAAAACATATAATGTCAAACAGAGAGGAAGAGACCCGTCCAAATTCACAGGAAGACGCGCAAGATGTGGGTGAGCAAGAGCTCGAGCAGGATGCGGACCTGCGGATGGAGCTGGACTTCCAGGATGGCGCCGTTCTCGGTGAAGAGCTCCAGGGACGACCAGAGGTCTCCCTGGCAGTGGTAGATAGGCGCTCTCGTGCCTCCCCAGCAGCTCCATCACGACCTGGTTGGCGTCGCCATCGCTCTCCGCTTCGCGGGAGAGGCGAATGAACAGCTTGGCGATCTGCTGGCGCCCGGTCAGCACCTTCAGCTGGCCGGGAATGCCGCCCCGAGCTGGCTGGCTTTCGCTAGTCAAGATGGGCTTCGTGGAAAAGGAGTCTGGAGTGACGAGCTGGTGACCATCATCTGGATTTACCTTTGCTCTACCTGTGCTTGGAAATGGGTGTTAGTCGGAGTCTTCTCATTGTACATTAACGAATAATGCTCGGAACATGATGAACTGAAAATTAGATCGGGAAACGTCGCAGATAAATAGTACACATATCCATACTTTATATAATATAATGAGACGATATTGTTGCTAAAACGCATTTTGTGGTTCCGGGGAACAGCTATGTTGTAGTTAATTTTAATCGCTAACACATCCAGGTGCAGGGGCATACATGCAAACCTAGAGCGAGACACACGTGGCGCATCTTTTTTTCATCATCAAACCTGATGCAATATAATCTCCTTAGCCGCAACGCATTTGAAATGTCATGCTCGTTGTCCCCATTGCTGTTTTGTTCGGGACTCCACTGATGAGGGTCGCAGAATAGCAGCTGACGCACAACGAGGACGCGAACGAGGACACCGAAGGCACTGAGGGCACAGTTGTGGTCAAGATTATAGAAGCAAGTAATAAAGATTATAATACCGGGATATGTCGACTTGATAATAACTTGTTGGTGAATAATTTCTGTGCTCTGAAAGGTCCATCTTATTTTTAAAATATATATTAATATACATATTCCAATCACTTGATATACTAGTTAAATTAAATGAAGATATTTTTAGTCAAAGACTAAGGATTAAGAATAAGAATGAGAAGAATAACCCACAAAAATTAAGAAAGCTATTAAAGACCAAAAATATTGGTAGAAACTCAGCTAAAATGTAGAATATCCGGCTTTCTTACCCAGCGGAAGTCATCTTTGTTGCCATTTCTCTGCCCTCAGCTGTTAATGCGAGTGTATGTGAGTGGGACTGTTTGAGTGAGCGTAGTAGTGTGTGTGTGGTTGGTGCTTTCAATTAAAATTTCAACGTGCACGTAACAACTTTTATTGAAATTACGATTGCAGGCAGGTGCGCACACAGCCAGGGAAGTGGCGAGAGGAACATGGAGAAGCGAGAGGAGAAAGAGAAACAGAGAGAGATCCGCACACACTCGGAGTCCAGTGGCATTGCATACTTTATGGCATACTTTTGAGCGCAGAGCAGGTGACATAGGCATGCCATACGGGCCTGCATTTGTAGAACATGGTTCTAATGAAGCCCGATTCGCACTGCCACAATCGGTCTGGTATTCAAAAGACGAAAGCGCAACAAGGACACTGCGAGAACGGGCTCTGTTATTGGGAAAAAATAAATAACAATTATAAAATGTATAATTTCAGACGATCATTTCTGAGATTCCTAAACGGTGCAATACAAGGGTTCTCTAGTACTTTAATCACTTTAAATGGGTGGGATTTCTCTTGATAATTAATTTTTCTGTACTTTTTATAACCCTTTTTCCGCTGTGCATATGGGGGTCACGTGAGCATCATTTTGCACTCGGAAGCATTATCAGGAACAATTAATTATGCGGATATTTGATTAATGTGGTCCCACCGGAAGGGACACTGGACAATCCGAGGTTCAGAGTGAAGAAAGTATAAAGACGAGTGTGAGTGTGATGGCGAATCCACAGAATACGAACTTCAACTGTCACAATAAAACTTGCCATTCTTCTCGCTTCCTATTCATGTATTCACATAATCCAAGATGAAAAATAGATTTTACCGAAAAATTTCACTGCGCAAAATGCTGACAAGGACATTCCGCAGGGGGTGGTCCTGTCTGTCGGTGGCTGCTCCTCGCCTGGGCTGTTACATCAGCTAAATGGTTAAGCGGACTAGTCGAAGTCGGAGTGGTGGGCAGTAACAAAAAACGGCTACAAATTTTATATAAAAAACAAAAAGGACTGCAGACCGGCGACTGCTCTAAATGCTCCTGAAATTGCTGTTGGTTTTTGCTTTCACAAAACCCCTTTTCACTCAGCTCCCTCCCCTCGGTAGCCTCACATTGCTCTTTCTGGGCCGAGTGACTTTGCTACATGACAATGAAAATCTGCATTGCTTTTATTTGGTTGCCTTTTTCCAAATGCTCTTCAGTGTAAAGCATATTCCCTTCGATGTTTGTTTTGAGTGGAACGTAAACATTAATATTTAATTGAGTTAAATATCGCATAAAATAACTAATAAACTTTTACAGAACTGTGGTTAAAACAAGAACCTCGTCAAGTTGTTAAATTACAGTCTTTATATAATTTTAAATAGGTTTTAAGATGCTCTGTAATTTTTGCTACATCCACCACTAAATAAAAAAGAGTTATTTTAAAAATAACTATAGTCTGCTAAAGAATATAAAAAACCCATAAAAAGTTAATAACTGAATTCATTGCAAAATTTTAGGACCACCTACAGATAAATGAAGAAGAAACTAATAAAAATACTTGAGCGTGGCGAAAGTTGTAGGTGCGTAAAAAAACGCGTAAAAGCAGTGGCTAAAAATCAGCGATTACTTTTATTTCTTAAAAATGAAAAGAAAAGTCTTCCCTAATATCAGTAAGTGCATTCGTTATACTGCCAAAACTACAAGCCGATTTCGTGGCCTTGTTTTTGTCGGTTTTGGAGCTTCGCTTCGGAAATTGTCATTTTAGTATTCTGTGTTCGGCATTTCCCAGTTCTGCTGATTTTCTGCTGTTTCTGCACTTTCCCAGCTTCGTTTTTCATTCGTTTTTTCCCGTTTTTTTTTTTTCTTTTTGGCGATGCCAACACCCACCGCCCATGGCCCACCAATCGGTCCATTTGGTTGACATTGCTGAATTAAACCAATCACTACTATTTTCACACTTAACTTGCAATTTGCATAAAATATTACCCAAGACCCAACAGTCAAGCAGCCGTCGACGGGAAAGACGCTTGTGGTGTGGGGGTGGAAGGCCGTGTGGAAAACTGGGTGCCAAGTGGGGTGGCAACCTTCAACTGGGAACGATATGGAGCTCGGGGGCGGGACCAGGAACCAAGGACCAAGGACCAAGGGTCCTCGCAAATACGCAACCATTGACAGTTGCGTGTGAATTTATTTTATTCCTTTATGTATATTTTACGTTCGCACACACGCGCATTTGCATTGAAAATGTATTTCGTGCATTTTCCTTACAGAATGGCAAAAAATATGTGTGTTGCCTACTTTTTGTGCGCCTCCAGAATTTCCGCTTTTCCTGTGCTATTCAAAAGATATGATTGTACAGTAATTACTATATTTGAACTATATTTGGACTGAATAAATAATTAATAAAGTACATATTAAATTTTTACACAATTAAACTTGAAATAAGTAATATATTTTATTTCAATTTATATGTAAAGATTATTACTTTATAAACATTATATTAAAATATAAACATATATATTAAAGAAAGTTTAGGTTAAGGATCCACTGCACACTATTTTGGTTAAATCGAGTATGAGGCGTGTGCACTCATTAGTGCAAATGTTGCCTAAAACTAAAAACTGCGAAGTGCAAAACTAAAAACTAGAAACTTAACTAAAATAAACTAACTCGAAACAAAGCGTCACGCTACATTTAACAAATGGGTTAGACCCAGTTGCAGAAGGCAGAAAGAAAGGCTTTAATGGGTCGGAGCTAGAGTGAGTGTGTGCCCCGGCACAAAGGTCCCTTTGAGGAGTGTGTTCGCGCGCAGGACATTAAATGCCAGTTTTCCCGTTTTCCCGTTTTCCCGTTTTGCACATGTCCGAAACAGAGTCGGGAACCGTCTTCACGGACCGGCCTGCGTTCCCCTTTTTACGGAAGTTGTTTGTGGCTCCTGTGTGGGCTTCCTGTGTGCTTCTGTCGTAGACAAAGGTAAAGTGCGTAAGCCGTGCGATTCTGCCGGCAAACGGATTCCGGAAATTTGCATTTGATGTCCGCTTTTGGCTCTCTCTCTCTCCCGGTTGCCGTTGAGATTCCTTTGCCAATTTGGGAATGGCTTATGACACGGTGGGAGATGTACTGCGGCTTAAGTCTTAGTTGGACAATGGTAAAGGAAACATTTTTCCATAAAATCTGAATTGTAAGTTAACATCTGACCCAGCAATTACCGAGTCTATTTACCAACTAACTTGTGCGAGTGTCGGAAGGAAACTTCATTAAAATGCACAAAAAACGGCTGGCCAACGGAGCTCGTGTCGAGGGCGCTGTTTAAAATGTTGAAAATGGCATTGTTACGCTCTCATGCGCTCCACTACGCCCACGCTCCCGCGCACACACATTCTCGGAGAGAGGGTCAAAGGGGGCAGACAGGGGAAGCTTTTGGCATTGTGTTAACAAATACACTTAGGCAAACACATAATTTCGAGTATTTAACTAAAATAAACAGGATGTAAAACATTTTATTGCATGCACAGCCCGCAGCAGCAGCAGCGTTGCAACAACAACACCAGCCACGCTCGGCACTTTAACGTTTGCACACACGAGGCACACACTCCCACACACACACGCGCGCTGCGCCATTTGCATTTTAGTCACTTGCACTTTTGGTGCGTTCAAAGAGCTCAAAGCCACCGAGAGTCTGCCATTGCATCTGCCCATGTCTCTGTATCTGTATCTGCTGCTTCCTCCACTGCTTCAGCTTCAGCTTCAGCTTCAGATCCAGCTTCAGCTGCAGCTGCAGCTGCCCACGATGTCTGTCTGCCTGTCAGTCGCCCCTTTTGGCGGGCACTTATGCACATTTCCATTTGCAATTGTTATTTCCTTCTTTGTGCGCATGCATGCGAAGGGCCCGAAGCATTTTGCAGCTCGCTCCAGCTCCACATGCAGAAAAGGGGGGAATATTCGCTGGTGGTTTCCTCGTCGAGTCCTGATCTCAAAAAGTATCAATCAAAAGGGGTTTTACTGTATTTTAGGGATCCTTGTTTAAGGGGTTTTTTATAAAAAAAAAATGGGTAACATGGCAGAGTTTGTGGGAAAAAGATGAGTTTAGAAAATGATGTAAACTTATCACTATTTGTTATTGTAATATTATTAGTATAGGCGACTGGGTTATATCTGTGTTACCATATCGGAAATGAAGTAACAAGTATTTTCCTAAAGAAAAATTCCATATATTATATAAATTTTTCAACGCTCATTTATATTTATGAAAAAGGGATCTTTTTATTCAATAGATAGCCTGGACCAAAATGTATTTACTTGCATTAAGTTATGGAGACTTAATTCATCTTATAATAAAATATAAGTGCATTGTACATGTACATAAAAAGATTATAAAAGAACATATAAATTCTAACAAGAGTTTCTACACAAGACATCTCTCCAAATTCTTTAATATTAAAAAAAAGGAGATTTCAAGTTTATCTTTTGCTACGTCTTAAGTTAATAATTTCCCTTATGTTAGATATGCAGTTATAGTTTTAATTTTCACCAAATAGTTCTCAGTATTTTTTGGGAGTGCACAATATGCCGCTTTAAGAGCACGCGTAAATTCTCATAAAAACTTGGTATTCAGCTAATTAAAAGAGCTGTAAATTACGCGGCTGTGTGTGCGTCTAAACTAAATGCAAATGCAAACGTTAACTAGGAGAACGAGACGCTACTGCTCCGGCTGCTGCTGCTGCTGCTGGTCCTGCTCCTGGAGACCGGTCACCTTAATTAAAATGCACAATTTTGCACTTTTGGCCAGCACCGTCCGCTTTGTGCTGCATTTGCATTAAAAGCGGCTCAGAACCCTTGACGACTTCGCTCCCCAACCGCCGTGCAATTTATTTGCCGTCTACTTTACACTTTGCCCGCTGCCTTCGAATTGGGTTTTATTTGTGGCGTTTGTACTTTTTTATTATTTATAACTTTGTCCCGACACCCATTGCCCAGCAGTAGCGAAAATTCGGTGTGCGGTCCGCGTTCATTTCGCGTGTGAGCGAGTTCACTAAACCCCTTCCTTCTCCTGGCTGACACTGCTGCAATATTCACAATTAAAAAGCTCAACACAGAATTTACATTGTCGCTTGATGGTCTGGTGGTCCAAACTCCGCTCCCTCTCCGCTCCATGGACCAGATACCGTGGCAGACATCATCATCGTTGCCGTAGTAATCTCCACCCGCAGGGTTGCCTCAGCTATGAGTAGAGATGGCTTGGGATCGAGGTTTCTGGTAATGGAAAGGTGCTTAGGATAGATTGTTATATACAATTTTTTGATTTTTATTAAAGAAGTTATATGCTGCAGACCCCAGTAAGTGATATATATTCCAGAATAGCCTATCAGAGTATAGGTACTCGATAACAGAATTTGTTCTAGTTTATTTTTTTTAAGTGCAAAGGTGGCATAAACAACTTACAAAGCATAATAAATAATAAATGCAATATACTTAATAATCAAAGAAAACTAAAACTTTAAAGGCTCTTAGCGAAGGTAATCTAAATTCGATTCCTTGTCCTTCCAGAGCTGCCCTTTTTTTCTTGCGGCTCGACTGTGACTTTGGGGCTCCATAAAATTGTAACGCCACTTTATGCGTTTTATGCTTTATGACCACAAATGAGTGCACACAATTCGCCAGGCAGACAGTGCGTGAGTATGGGTGTGGATGCGAGTGTGAGTGCAACTTTTATGCATGCTCACATAGAATTTGATTATGCCACGCGTGGCATTTGCACTGCACTCGGTTTTTGTGTTGCATAAATGCTGAAGTTTTTAATTTTAATTGTTAAAAGCTTTTTCGCTTTTTCGTTAACGTGGTGGACAGCTGCTCGGGCAATCTTTGGCCATAAAAATTAAGCAACTTAAATGCATTTAAGCGCCGAACGGCTCCTCCGCCCATATGGGCGATATGCAGAGTCCCGTGTATGGCGCAACAGTTCTCCTTGTCTGATAAATTAAACAACAGAAGCGACCGACCGACGACCGGGAGAACGCTCTGAATCCGTGACCAGTTCCCCACTGCCATTGCACTTCTGTCGTTAAACTTTTGGCTGGCCATAAACCACTCGCACTCGGTCCAAGTGCCCCTCTGCGTCGCTGCTCCTCCTCCGTCGGCGGCACCTGGAGCCGAAACTGCATCGGAATCTGAATCTGAACCCGGCTCGTGGCATATTTAAGCGCCGCCATGCCTGCTCTGCCGCCCATAGATAAATTCTCGGTGCGTTTAATATGAAAAGTTATGGTAGAGGCAATTAAATCGGGGCCAGCCAGCGCCAGGCTCTTTAAAAGCAACAAAAGTCAAATAGTTCGGACTGAATGCTGAAATAAATTCGCTAGGAAACTGCACTTTTAGTTCAAATACATTCACTTTATATTTATATTAAAGCGAAGACTCATTTATGGTATATTTCAGCAACTATGTGTCTTTCTTAAAATTAACGAGAAAGAAAGCTTACTTCGGTAAACCGAAGTTTTTATACCCTTGCAGTCGGCAATTGGATCATTGAAAATCGATCCATTTTGGTTATGTAAAAAAAAATGTCAAATTATGTAAATTTTGTAAATTTTACATTTTACATGTAGAATTTTACATTTTCATATAAATCGACCGATCCCTTCTATGGCAGCTATATGATATAGTTGTCCGATCTTAATGAAATTAAAACCGTAATTCTAGAACTATAAAAAACGACTATATCTCGAAATTTATAGAAATTCGTTGAACAACAGAGAAATTAAAAATTTTTGTACATTAATTTCCCCATCATTCCTATGGCAGCTATAGGATATAGTGGTCCGATTTCGGCCGTTCCGACATATATACTGCGTGCTAAAGAAATAATAC